>PHNY01272973.1:1428-12481 GCA_003724115.2 Anethum foeniculum | reverse complement strand
TAAGATTTGGGATCTCGAGAGTAAGAGCATTGTTGTCGATTTGAGGATTGACTTGAAGGCTGAGGCTGATATGGCTGCTGAGGGAAATGCTACTCAGACCAATGCTGGCAAGAATAAGGTCTGATATTTACTTCCTTGTTTCTGCCTTTTTGTGTATATATGTGTTATACTTATATGTATGCATATAGAATTCGTATTTTATACAATTTTTTTTTTTTTTTGTAAATGTTGTGCATTATTATTAGGTGCATCTTTTTGTGTTCACAATTGCTACACTAAGCTGCTTGTATGATACCAATATTGTGAGTTGAGTTGTGTGCCGAACATTTTTGGCAAATAAATACAACATTCCCTTTTTTCTATCTGTATATTGGAGAAGTCTAAACTTCGGAATGTGCCTATTAAAGACAAGTTTCAATTTTGTTTATTGTGCTTATTATCAATGCTTGATTTGATTAAGTGAACCTTTATTGTGATGCATGTTCTATTAAGCAACATTAGTGTAGTAATCTGTCTTCCAACAACTTTTTGTTTAGATTTTTCATGCTATGTTTGTTTACATGGTGTATGAACTTGTTTGTTTCCAATTTTTTTTGAATAACACGTTGTCTTCAAAGGTAACCTTTATGATGACAAACTTCTGCTTTTCATCTTTGAATTATTATTTATACTAAATGTGGATTTGCTTGAACCATTTCGTGATTTCCCCTAACAACTTATGACGGGGGAGAGAAGTATGCAAACGGGAAGAGTGAACAATATGAAATGGTGCACATATTCTATGACAAGGTTTGTTAAGAGAATGAGTAGGGAGAATGGGGGTTTTATGTCAAAAGAGCAAGTTTGAGCTTTGTTTTATATTAGCAGGATGGGAAGGGAGATTTGAATGAAAAATATATACTATTTACCCCCAAATAGTACATATCCCATATGACATATGATGAGGAATGGAAGTGGGAAAAAAAGTATTTAGTACAGTAATTTTTTTAATCATATTTCATGCATGTTACACGTGAGGCTTGTAATTTATTATATATGTAATTAATTTATTTTAAGCCTAACTATTTTCAGCCTGAGTCTATTAGGTTGTGTTATCTGGGCTTTATCCCCTATATATGTAATGTAACACTCATGTATTATTGAAGTTGTGATAATTGGAATATGTTAAATATCTACTTGAGTCTTTTCATGGCTTGCAATCCATTGTTTTTCTTCCTTCCGCGGTTGGGGAACACTTGGGTTGTGGAACTTTTGCAGTTAATCCACCCAAGTTTATCTTATTCTTGTTTATATTTCGTAAATTTTGTTTGGAATTCTATCCTTCGTCACTTACCTTTTCCTTAAACCTTCCAATTAAAAGGAGCTTTAAGGTTTTGGAAGAGTTAGTCATCTAACTTGGTATTGAAGTTTGGTTTAAGAGAGTTTTGTTTAGTAGAGGTCTTGTCACTTGTGTTTAAACCGGTCTTATTCCCGATATTCTAATAATTTAATATGGACACCTTTGTTGTTGCTCCTTAAAGAGTTTATCCCTCCGTTATGGTGATCCATTCCTTAGCCTAACCAGGCTTTCCAGTGTCGGGACAGGAGGAGTTTAAATGTATATGATCTATTTAGTGCCTATCCCATCATGTTAAGGTTTTGGACAAGTTGGTTGTTAATATGTGCGAGTCTGGAGTTAATAAAAACTAAGATTTAATTAAGATATACTAAAGTCTAGTTTAACCTCTAACGTTGTTGGTGTATGGACAAAATCTTTTTTGTATAGCAAACTGTAAGAATTTGAATTTTGGATATCTCTACTTATAATTCTTTTTTTGTATAACAATCAGTGACATATTTGATTTTGATACATATGAAATTATGTGTAGATGCTTTGCAAGCTCGTGCAATGATTTATCAAGAACTCTAAACGCATACTTTTCATTGCTTTAAAGTTAGTGTAGCAAGTTTATTGCTCTTGCGCTTATCAATCGTTAAATTAGTGGCTATTTTGATTAGTAATTTTACTTATTTCACACTAGTTGTAAATCAAGTGAATTATAATTTATGCCAATTATGTAACTGCCTTTTAATTCTGTGCTGTAGTTCACTGTTATGGCTAAGTTGCTTGGCTTTAACTTCTTGTATATAGAATGTAAAATTGTATCACATTATATTGGATAATGCGTTTTGTACAGTATGTGGAATTGTCTTCTTGCCCATGATATTATAACGTTGTGATGTAACAGCAACATGTAGCTTTAATTTCATCATTGTTAGCATGCCAATTGTATTTTTTTATTGTGGTTGGAATTTCTATAACCTTGAATTGTTCTGTGGTCATATTTTTGTTAATTTAGGTTTCGTTTTTACCTTATGTGGAACTTGTCATGCACAGGTTATCTACTGCACAAGCTTGAACTGGAGTGCTGATGGAAGCACATTGTTTAGTGGATACACGGATGGCGTTGTTAGGGTTTGGTCTATTAGCCGTTTCTAAGAAACAGAGCTAGGCTATCAGTTAATGAGTAATGACATCAGCTGCCCCATATTATTTAGTCAATTTAGCTGTAGTTGGGATACCTATAAATTTTTCAACATTTGAGATGGTTTTGTTGGCCGACTTATCAACCTCTGGATGTTTTATTGGCTGCCTACTATTTGGGTTTATATCTATTGCATGAAATGCTTCTCCAGGAGTCCAGGGTGGTTTTCCTATTCTAGTTTTCTTTTACTTAAATCTAGTCATCTGTGTACGTTGCTGCGGTATAATGAACTATAGGGAATTATAACTTGCACACACATCTACCCTAAGGCTCGAGCAGAACCAGAATGCCTATATAGTAGATCGTGCTTGTAGATTGTGCTTGATATATTTGCTGTTAGCCATAGATTTTCAACAAAGTGCATTCAAGTCGGTATGTGAACACTGGATTCTCATAACCGTATCTGAGATGTGCACTACATTGCAGAAAAATAAAGTAATAACAAGCATATGTTTCGAACATGGTTGTAATTTTGGACTATGAGCCACACCACAACTGAGTTTCAGCAAACATTACAAAAGTAGTAATTTTGTTGCAATTGTGAAAAATCTCCCAACTTTTACTAGAACAAATACCAGGTACATGTAATTAGATAGGAGGTAAACACTGCAATTTTAATTGATGTATCATGAATTCATTATCATTCCTTGCTTCAGTTGCTTATCAATTTACATATATCTGTATGTAGCAAAGTTGTAACAGAATGCATCACGAAAATGTCACAATCTCAGAATGCAGATCAAATGTAGAAAGAAAGTCCAGAATTTCATATTTGCATCTTGAACATACGGAAAAACAGTAAACTAACTTCTGCATTTCAAATCTGCCCATTCCCAGACGGCCAAGGAAAGCTAGTATTTGGCCAAATTGGCAAACGTAGCTATCTGGTTGAGTGTTATGGGAAATATTGGTGTAGCAAAGCTAGTTACAGGTCAATTCTGACATCTAAGTTATCGATAACTTATCTGATCTTCTAAGTTGTTCAGGTCGGAGTCTGATATGTATCCCCAAGTTGTCGATTTGGTCCCAGAATGGGTAACTAATGGTCAGGAAGTCTTATGAGATAATGATCCAAGGACATGCCATGGTTCAAATGTTTAGCCTCTTAAATCAATATTTATATTCCCATGTGCCTCTTGTGGTTAACTGTTTATTAGTATGTCCCTACTGGTGGTTGCCATTTTTAATGGTTTATGGTCCACTTTCAAGTAGAAAAGATAGTTCAGTGAGATCCATTTTTTGATCCTCAGATAGTTAAACCAGCTGCTACTAAAATGTTGCTAACTGACATCAACATGTATCAAAGGTGCCTAGTTCTATCTTAAGGTTCAACCTTTTTATCTACGATTTCGTGTTTTTGTGTTAAAAATCTTATAATCTCGAGTAGTTACACGAACCACAGCGATTCCAATAATTAATCTTGGAACCAGTCGATCTAAAACCTTAAGGTGTTAGAGGAAGGCCCCATATGGATCTTATATATATTCAACAAATCTGTGTAGTTACCTGAGTTGCAGCAATTCTGATAATACGAAGATTAAGAATTAGTTAACAGATACTACTTCTTGGTTGCTGGTTATGCCTAAACCAGCACCAACATGGCATCTACTCTGTACCATCACCATCTCTATCTTCATTAACTCAGTCATATTTGTTTGTGTTGTCATCTACTATCTTTCATCGTCAAATGTTTCCGGTGAGGAAAGTTATATTTCATTTTTAGGGAGAAACAGGATCATAAGAAAATATAATGTATTATCATAAAACCAGATTTACGTGATCAGAACAGACTAAACAGAGAGCGATGTTACAGCATAATTTATTACAAAGCATGAGGCTGCAACTGACAAGGTGCATGGAGATAAATGGAGAAAGAGAAAAAAACTAAACTTAACACATGTGTACACAGGGGCGGATACAGAAGGGGGCTCAGGGTGCTTGAGCCCCCCGAGCCACCCTAGCCCCTATAATCTTTGTATTAACCTTACAAATTTAAGAAAATTCATACTTAAGCCCACTCAACTAAAATTCAAATTACTAATACTTAACACTATATGATGCTCATTATTTAATTTTTATCATTGAAGCCCCCCTCTCTGTGAAATTCTGGATCCGCCACTGTGTGTACAGACCTGTATATATGAAGCAGGAATCCGACCGACATTTTACTTCAGCAGTCATTTTCAGAGAAATGGAAAACTCATATCCAAGCATCTTCGAAGGACAAATGTACAACTTTTCCAAAACAGCATTGCCTATTTGCCCCGTAGATTTAGCTCTCATCGACATATTCTGTTAAAAAATTAATTTCTTCGGGTAATATATGGAGATTGTACTAGGGTTCCAGTGGGAGGATAGAAAATGTCAGTTTTCCTCTGTTCCGAGGTGGAATTTGACACTACATTCTGCTCCAGCAACGATATAATAGCACGTATTTATCGATATATTGCAGAGGGAAACAAATGATCAACGATTTTAACAACCCTAAGCAAGCAGAGTGTGAGAGATGATTCAGTTACCATCTAGTCTAACACCAGCATAGTAAATCTGTTGTCCCTGTATCATGGTTCATAGTCATAGCAAATGGTTGGTTCGGGAAACTGGATAGCTTTAATTCTATGATAAATATGCAAATTAAACAGTCGAAACCAGTAGGACATACAATCTTTAAGTTCATTCAAACTTTTGGCTAGCACTTTGAAAAATATAGTTCAAGCCCAGATTAATAATAACGGTTGTACTGTGTCTGTATCACTGTATAACATGAGAATTAGATAAGACATGGATACAGTAAACATGTGTATCAGTCATTTCAATAGCCTTCAGATTGAGATTGAAGTTGTTCAAGTAACAAAACCACGCGGCTTATTAAATTCAATACCCAATTCTCATAAATAAGTTAACATGCAGTGTTTCCAGTGTTTCAGATAACAGAAAACACCTAGAAATGACTTCTCATTATAAATTAAATTTTAATGGTCCCATGCATGCAAATTGTTGTCACCTAGCTTTTATGTTGATTGATTCTCATATCCTTCCCTACCCCTGAAACTCATTCATTAAATTCCTTTATTTATTCACTCCAAAATCTCACTTCATTTCTTCATAACTGCAGACCTGCACCATATCAATCTAGCTCCCTTTTGTTGGTACTTGTCCCTGTTTCTTTTTACAAACATTTTTTCACATATATTGATACATGTCTATGTAACAGTGGCTATGGAATTAATCTAAATATGGTTTGTGCAGGAATTCTGGGATAGTGAAGATGACTATAGTTTTTGTTATCGGAATTTTGTCGATTATCTCATCTGTTGAAGGGTATTATAGTGGAGGGGGTTGGATAAATGCTCATGCTACCTTTTATGGAGGTGGTGATGCTTCCGGGACAATGGGTATGAATACTAAAATTACTCGTCTATGTTGTTGGGAACTTATTAGTACTTAATTATGTATTTGTGAATGATAAAAAATAAATAAAGGCCTATTGGTCTAGCACTATCTTCTTGGCTCCCTTTTATGGGCGTCGAGAGTTCAGATATTGTCAAAAGACGCGGGGTATCTAAAGTGTGTTTAGTTTACTAATAGAAAAAAGAGCTTAAAGTTTGATATATTTTATATAGGTGGGGCATGTGGTTATGGGAACCTGATGAGCCAGGGATATGGGACAGATACAACAGCCCTTAGCACAGCCTTGTTTAACAATGGGTTGAGCTGTGGAGCATGCTTTCAAATTACTTGTGTGAATGATCCACAGTGGTGCCTCCGTGGTACAATCACCGTCACTGCCACAAACTTCTGTCCACCAGGCGGCTGGTGTGATCCACCAAACCACCACTTTGATCTCTCTGAGCCTGTCTTTCTTCGCATCGCTCAATACAGAGCTGGAATTGTCCCTGTTGTTTATAGAAGGTAGGTACCCTCTCTTGCAAACTTCTTTTTCATTTTTTACAGGGGATTTTACCCTGATATTCGCATAAACAACTTCACTCAGACTTAAATTCTCGGTCTCTTGAGAGAAGGATATGCAGCTATTAGTTCCCCAATCATTGCAACTGTAACTAATAAACATATAGACTAATAAGTAACTATATGATCAAGACTAAGTTTATTACAGAGTAAACTCCTGACAAATTTATTGCATTCATAGGGTACCCTGCATGAGAAGTGGAGGAATTAGGTTCACCATAAACGGTCACTCCTACTTCAACCTAGTCCTTATAACAAACGTTGGAGGAGCCGGAGATGTAAATTCAGTGGCTATTAAGGGTTCCAACAGTCAGTGGCAACAAATGTCAAGAAATTGGGGACAGAACTGGCAGAGTAACAGCTACCTCAATGGACAGAGTCTCTCTTTCAGAGTCACCACAAGTGATGGCAGCACAGTGGTGTCCTATAACGTTGCACCTTCTGGATGGTCATTCGGACAGACCTATACTGGTGGCCAGTTCCGGTAGAACCCTATTGATGCATGCCACTTACTGCACCTTTATCCGCATTACATATATCGTGAGTTCAGTTATAAAACTACATTCTACAAGTTGACTGGATGTATCGGGTCCTCCTATATAGTGACCCTTTGATATAATATCATCCGTGTTGTTGAGACTTGAGAGAGCGCACAGCGAGGATATACATATTGAAAGGAAGCTTCCTATTTAGTAGCAATAGTACATATATGATGACAATAGTAGAATGTCGTCAAGAAAAGTGATGGTTATTGTATGAGGTAAATTCCAATCAGCTTAAGCTTATATGAATTCTTATATCTATGTAAGTCTGCAGCTTCACTTGTGGAAGGAAAAGAACTAGTGTAAATGTTTGGTCTTGTTTTTTGCAATGAAGTTGAATTTCCGGACTTGTAGAATGAAACGACTGATAAATTATGCGACAATTTCATCATTGATGCAGCACGGTGAAACCAAAAGTATGGGCAAGACTATATGCCAAGACTTAACTTGCAGACTTTCTTGTCAATTTACTGAAAGTGATAAAATTGTGTATTATTGATGAAAAATACGATAATTTAACACGTCTTATAAAGTATACGTCTCCATAGAAATATTCAAGTAAATTAGACAAAAGAACCTCTAAATAATTCTATAAATGCATGCTTTCCATGCATCATTATGTAAGGTTGTATTATTATTAGCTATCTATAACAGCAATAGAATATGTGAGTTGTTGCACAATCCAGCTTCAGAGGTGGGCTAAGAATTTAAGCTCTAGGAAACTGCAGTGTCTCTTCTTGTTGTCTTGTACCACGATATTAGCCCCGAAAATCGGGCACAATATAGTAACAATACCTGGCAAGATCAGAAGATAAAACCGGCCAGTCTGCTATTCCCACTAAAAACATTTCTTTTCTCAAATGCCAATAGACTTCTTCTCCTAACATGTAGCTGTTGAGAAATTTCTACTGACGTTTCATGACCGTTTCCTCTAATTTCCCTCCACTTATTTTCTCAAATACCTTACACTTTCCACTTCCCACAATGGAATTCTGACCAATTCACACTTATTTTCGTCTTTTCTATGTCTCGTGGTTATATATAAACAGACCCTCCATTCTTACATTGTCCCAAGCATCCCTCCTCTGCAATATATTTCTTTGAGAGACAAATTCACACTTACAAAAGCAGAGAGATTGTAAAAAATAGTTTGCATGTCATTAGTCATGTCCCTTATTAGCTATCTTGATCAGTTTCCGATGGAGGAGTTGTCTTTATCTCTACAAAACATTCCATTTTCAATCATTCTTATCGGATTAGTTGAATTTGTCTTCTTCCAGTTCAGTATGAATTGGGTCGAAAGAGTATACAAGTACTTCTCTAGATCGTGCTCTTCCATCCAATACCAGACAGCTAATTTGTTGGATAGTTTTGGAGAGAAAGTTGGGAAAATGAAGCAAGACGATTTGGACATATCGAAAAGGAATGCTTGCATAAGTGAAATAGTGGATGACAGAAGTCTGTGCATAGAGGATATGGAGATGGTCTTCAAAAGGCTTGGGATTTTTTGCCACCCTTATGAAGACACAAAGCATGATGAGAGGTTTGGTGTGGATTATTTTTCTACCTTGTTCGAAGAGAACGAGCCTAGCTTGTATGAGGTGAAACAGGCTTTTGATGTGTATGATTTAAACAGAGATGGGTACATTGATACACTGGAGTTACAAACAGTTCTCCGAGCTCTGGGTTTGAATGACATGTCACAAACTGAGAACTGCAAACAGATGATCAGTGAGTTTGATGAGAACAGAGATGGGAAGATAGATTTCAGAGAATTTGTAAAATTAATGGAGAACAGCTTCTGCTGAGTCTCAGTCTTCCTGAAAAATTTTAGGTGCATAGCATACATGTCCGAATATAATCATCATTACTAATCATCCATCATCCACATGCCTCTGTTATAAATTACAACATATTATCACTGACGGGGAAATTTGAATTGAGACAATGTATATGTTTCTGATCCATGGTTTGATCTATTAGACTACTCTCGAAAGACTACTTAGAGTGGTAGGCTGCAAGTTTACAAACAAGATCGATAAATCAATAATTCCTATTCCACTCAGGTTTCACACTAGCAATGCAGAAACTTATTAAGAAAGAGAATTAACAAGTACACACAAATGTATGTCTATCAGTCTTATATCAGAAAAAGGGCTAGTGTATGTGTATGGTAAATTAGTTATAATGGTAGAAAAAGCTCTTGCTCTAGTGCTTTGACAGAACTAGAAGCAAGACTAACTATTGGCAATGTAAAGCACAGATTATTTTTATTTTGTTTCAAGAGCTTGTAGGTGTGAGTAGCAGTTTTGAAATTTGACAGTACCATCATAACATCAAAGACAGTGTAAATTACATCCGATGGACTTGCATGGATCTTTACTGTCAAACACAAACGCGCAAGTTTCAGTGATCGAGTCCTATCTTTAGTTTCATCCGTGCAATGGGAAATCAGAATGTTCTGAAATATATGCACAAGCTAATATATTTACAAACTAGTTGCAGGTGGTGATTGCAGAATTTTCTATATAAGGTGCTACATATCTACGTGATCTATATTCATTTTTGTCGGAAACACTTTTTTCAAAAGAAAAACACATCTCAAATTTGTGATCCGCTAGTTTACAAAAGAAATGTCACCAGTAATCTTGGCAGGTACAGCTTCCAACCTTGAAAATATGAACATCTCTTGCAATTGTTATTCTGCTTTTAACCTTTGACATTATAACCTGTTTGGAAACCTGTATTTCATTTCAAATTCTGGATTTGATCAAATAAGCTGTTTGAGAATTTGGATTTCATTTGAAATCCAGGACATTCAAATATTAGTATAAACATGAGAATTTGAAGTGACAACTCAAATCCTGTCATTTGAAATGAAATGCACATTTCTAAACGACCTCTAAATTCAATAACGGAATGACATATATAGTACCAGATGTGCAGGTGTGCAAGTTCTTTAGGACACGAATAGGTGCATCAGTAGACATACTCAGTGGATCATGAATCATATACATTCAATTAACTTGCGATTAACCATTCGTAAAGATTCTTCACGAATAGCTGCTTGCTGTGATAACTGAGATACTACTAAGGTCTGCGTACATCTTGTCATTCTCTTCTGAGCGGAATTGCTTAAACAATTTTTCATACTTCCTAAAACAAAAGGTTCAAAAAAAGCATACAATGCATCTGCCTATATAGTGGATACTGCTGTCAGCTGATGAGTACTGAAACGTGGCGAGTCCTCGACCAGTTATCGCAATTTTGATCTTAGAAGTGAACTGTCTCGCCTGAGTCATTGTCTCAGACATACACGACTCAACTGTATAATTGAATGAATAATGCATGGATTGGTAAACAGCAAAATGATATTGTTAAAAAGTGATACTCCATCACTTAAACAACATAATGGCATTGTTAAAAAGTGATATGACATCGGTCTTACGGATAATATCGTTGAACGGTGAGCTTAAACAATTACATTACTCGTCTCTGTTACTCCCTATGTCCCGTCAGTTTCTTTACGCTGGAAAATGAAGTATTTGACGCATTTTAAAACTTATAAAAAGTATAGTTTTATAGAAAAATTTGGAAATTTGTTTTTTTTAATAAAAATATAATAGTTTAACTTTTATTCAGAAAAAGAAAATTTTAAAAATAAATTATGGAACTATATTTTATAAGAGCCTTAAAATATGTGTCGAGTGCACGGTTCCCAACATAAAGAATCTGATGGGACAGAGGGATTATATAAATAGGCTGTTTTTCAAAAATTGCTGATAAATCATTTAAAAATATTTTACCGATTTGATAAATCATGAATAAATTACCTGATTTTTCAAAAATTGCCCATAAATCACAAATCGGTACATCAACCGATTTGTTTCTGTTTTCGTAATCTGTAACCACGATCGTTGTAGAAGTCGAAGATATGTAGATTAAAATTATATAGATATTTAAACAAAATTTAGATTAAAATTGAGTTTCATATACGGACTCCACATGATTATCAAG
>PHNY01272908.1:345-10389 GCA_003724115.2 Anethum foeniculum | reverse complement strand
TGCAATTTCAATTCACACTTTCACTTTATCACATCTCCGGGATAATTCCAAAACTCTCATCTACTTTACTCTATAATAAGTAAAATATGTAAAAGAATATATCTTAAATTAGTGAAAAAAATTAGAAATCTTTATATAAGTGATTAGTAAAAAATTTATTATTTTTAATATATATATATATATATATATGCACTTTATCCGAGCCGAGTTAGCCGAGTTCGAGCCGAGTCCGAGCTAAACGAGCTGAGTCCGAGCCGAACACACTAAAAGCTCGGGTCGACTCGTTTACTGAACCGAGCTCATTTTTATGTTCAAGATCGGCTCGTTTAAGAGAACGAGCCAAGCCGAGTTGACTTAAACGAGTCGAGTCCGAATTTTGTTCACGAACGGCTCCGTTCATTTGCAGAAGTACGAGGAAGTTACACTCCCTCTCATAAAAGCCAACCAAACAAATATCATGAACCTTGCTACTGACACATTGCACGAGGTGGACCACTAAGGCTTGCACTAGTTCTATTTCAGAAAATAGAATATAAAGCACTTCTTCAATCAAAGCTTCATTTGGATACACATTCAAATTTAGACGAGTATTAAGAATAAAATTGTTTATGAATGAAAGTTCTATTAACACAGAAATGGTAAAAAAAAAAAAAACTGAACTTGATTTATTTATGCATAATCTGTAGTTCTGAGACAAGTGTATAACAAAATTAATAATTTCTTATATGACAGATAGGTCATGGGTATTACTATAAACATGCATTAAAGGATTAGTCTTCTAGCAGTCTGGCACCACTATTGTGTAGTATATCTTGCCATCTCGGGTTAAAAAAAAAAGAGAGCTTAATATGCGTACAAGATACAATAATTAACTTCTCACCCAACTGATGATAAAGGCTGCGAGGAGCTTGCTTGGTGGGAAAATGCTGCCACCAATCTTTCCCTTGTCAGCTGTTCTGTTCCTTCCATCTTTATAACAAATGTGTGAAACACTGTATCATCTGCTGCTGCTAGTTTGGACTCGACAATCCCGAACTGCCCCTCTTCAAGTGCTTCTATTACTCGAGATACAGGATGGGATTCTAGAGGACATGTCACCCTTACATTGACTTCATCCTTTGTTGTTCGAATTTCGATGTTAGACACTTGGTTTTGATATTCCAAATTCGAGTTTGCTTCTGAAGAAGATGCATCTCTTGAAGTGCTACTAATAGATTCCAAGCCTCTTACTTTCTTTTGCAATTCGGTAATGTACGCAATGGCATCCCCTAAGAGGGAAGCTTTGTCCATCTTGGAAATGTTCGGAACAACCGCTCGCAATGCGTAGAAACGTTGGTTCAGTCTTTCCCGCCTCTGCCTCTCTGCCTCAACGTGATTGAGTGGGCCTTCTCTCCCGTTAGCAGGCTTTCTCCCCCGCTTCCGGTTTATTTTGCCATCAGCTAAGCTAGCTTGCTCTTCCTTGCACACAGAGTTAATATCTGAATGCTCCGACTCAATAAAAACTGGCCAAGATGGAATTGTTTTCGCCCTTGCAAATTCTATTTGCCTCGGGGCTGGACTTTGAGAGTTAAATTGTTCGAAACCAAAATGGTCCGGCGCACCTCCTTTCAGAATATTGTTTGTTGGAGTCTGAGGGCTGTAAATTTCGACTTTATTCCCCTCTTTGCCATTGTTGAATTGTGCCAAATTCAAAGCTTTAAAACCATTTTTATTACTTGGAGATAGAAGCTGATTTTTATTCAATAATTCTTCCGACGACCCCTCGTCTGCTTTCCTAACAGCAAGTTTGGGCCTAAATTCAGACCGATTTGCATTAAAATCCTGCCCAAAAATCTTTGTGATCCTTGGTCGCTCAGCAGCACCTCCAGCAAAGAATTGCCCGTTCTCACCATTTTCCCTCGTAACCGGACCAGCTGCCTGTGGCTTGGGTTTACTGATCGAGGGAGAGGACGAAAATGCTGATGCAATCGACTGCACAAGCTCTAAGCTTTCAGGTACAGATCTTAGAGACCCCAATTCCACTACCCCAACATCAGTTGGGATCAAAACCAAAGTCTGAATACCAGCAGTTCTTGCCAAAACTGACCTAAAACAGTAATCATTAGACGATTTCAAAGCATCCAAAATCCACACGTGCTTCCTCGATCCAAAACACTTTCCTGGAGCACCTTTTCCACGGGGGAACGAAAAATACATTGAAACAAGAAAGAACATTTCAATATCGGTAACCTTATCCAAACCAGAAGCATAACACTCGTCGTCTGATCCCCCAAACAAGTAATGCAATTTCTGAAGCACCTTCTTTCTCATCCTCTGTCGGGATTCACCATCATGCCGAAGATTCAAAATTCCCTTGCCTTCAAATTCTTCCCCTTCCCTCAACTCCCTACAAGAACCATCTCCCCACCCAAGAACCAAGTCGCTCGACACAGACCGCGAAATTTGCCAAAATATTGCATAATTCCAACTAAAATCAGAGAAATTTGGAGAATCCACTAAATCTGAAAGCTTAGTTTGCAAACTCTCATCATTTCCAACTTCCATAAATGAGCATTCAGCCGAGACTGAGCTCGATATCAAATAATCAAAAGCACACTTGCCTAAAACTTCCACAGCCATGGCCTTATCTTCTTCAGTCCACATAGTTCCACCCATATTTACTTGTAATTCCAACAATTAAACAACAACACTTAAAGAGGACACTAAACAATAAGCACCCTCCCAATTCTCAATACCCAATCAGAATCTAAAACAACAAACCAACCAAGATTTAATCAATTTGTAAAATATAAATTGCCCAGATGCTAAATTTTCTACCTTTATATCTCAAAAGCTCTAAAAATAAATTCTTTACCAAAACCAAGAAACCCCATATGATTAAACATAGAAGCACAGTCAAAAACCTTAAAAACAATAGCTAAAAACACAAACTTGAAACAGTAACAATAGAGCAGAGGAAAAAGTACCTCAAATGCAGAAAATTTTCCAGTACTGTGAGCCTAAGACAATGAATGTTTGAGCAAGTGAAAGAAAATGTGATGAAACACATGGAGAGGAGGGTTGGTTTATGTAAAGTTAAAAAGAGGTTAAGCATGAGTCGGCAAGAAACGAATGAGGGGCTATATACAAAACATGTAAGCATAGACTACAGACTACTTTTGCACAAGTTGTAGCCACGTTCTACATGTTCAAGAAAAAACATGATAATGGGGAGTACAGTATTGGACAATGTTATGCTGCACGTGTAAGTTATGTATCACTGTTTTAGCCTATGCCACTTGTTCCATCCTTCCTACTTCCACTTTACTTTCCATGATTTTTATCAAACGAATTAAATAACACGGCAACCATCAATTTTTTTTTTATAATTTTTTGCCGATTTCACTATTTTCCGAAAATATTTATAAAACTATAATAAAAGATAATCAAATACAACTTACTTTTTTTTCTGAAAAATAAATAATTTTTTTTATTACATTTAAGATTGTATTTAATTTCCTGACAAAAGAAAAGATTATATTTGATTTAACATGTGTAATTTGCTAAGTAATATATCATGCGATTAAAGATGATGTTAATTACTGATAATGCTCCTTGCTCCACTCTACCGAAATTACCCATTTTCGGTGATTTTTTTACGGAGGTGTAGTGTAGCTGTCGGTGGAAATTTGCAAAATGATGCTCGACTGGGGGTTGTGGCCGTCAAGCACCACCGGCGTAAGAGTAAGTAACCGGTGGTGGAGGAATAACAAGAAACAATAATCGTAAAATAAATTCCTTTGTCTGAGAGTTATTATGTCTGAATGAAATAAATACTAAATGGCTGAGAGTAAATGTGAGAGTGAGTGA
Organism: Anethum foeniculum; assembly: GCA_003724115.2. NCBI lineage: Eukaryota > Viridiplantae > Streptophyta > Magnoliopsida > Apiales > Apiaceae > Anethum > Anethum foeniculum. The sequence goes on along the minus strand of PHNY01272908.1, from coordinate 6,540 downwards.
GAAATAAATGTGAGAATAAGAGAATATGCATATGTGTGAGTTATATTGGAATTTATAATGTTTGGTGTCACCTCTTATTACCTCCAAGTCCAAAGGTTTGTTCCTTTCTTGGTGACAAGAGTGACATGATGGAAAATCTCTTTTTATGTCTTCTTATATGACTAGTTACGTAAAGACTTCCCCTTACCCGAGAGTACCCAAGGATGTAACAACTTTAGTCCAAAAGATAAGAGTTTGCTGGCAGGAGGGTAACATCCTTGGCCCGGAAGATGGTATGTTGGAGGAATAGGGTATCATTGGTCCTGCAGGTAAAGCATTACCTTAACTTATATTTATTAGTGAACTTTGTGGATATGGTAGATTGACCACGGGATGTCTCGGGACATGACTTGATATGAAGGGTAAAGAGGTAGTCTCAAAGCAGGTATTATCATTGCTCCCTCACTCTTACAACTTACTTTAGTGGGTTGGAAGAGTAAATGTATGACCTTGATGAGACTTGATATTTATGCCTTCAATGGCTATTTACAACGACTAGCTGGTGAGGGTCTATAAATACTTGGGTGTGTTCAAGAATTTTATTATCTTACTCTCTTGAAAGCTTTTTTTTTTTTTTTTTTTACTTGTGTTAGGCTTGAGAAATTCATCATGGATAGAAGGAGAACTACTTGCTATTGCGACAAGGCTGTGGTTGTGAAACTATCTAGGCCGGGAGCAATGGTGGCCGGAGGTTCAAGCGTTGTGCCACCAGAGAGTGTCACTATGATGTCTGGGTGGATGATCCTTCGAGTGCTCGTGCTTGTGAAGCCATAGAGGAGTTGGTTCAGGAGAAGAACGAGCTGCATTACTTCTATATGGACAAGATTAATTGCTTAAGGAGGTGGGAGGCTGCAAAGCGAGGGGATGTGTTGATGAAGCTGCAAGAAGTGGAAGAGGAGGTGGAGCTTGACGAGTCCAAGGATGAAATTTCTTGAATTCAACTTGTCGCTCTTTTAACTTATGTCCTAAAGGGGTCCTGAGGGGTATGTTCTTCACTTATACCACCTTGTGCTGTATACTTTTCTTAGTGAATGAAAAGTAGTTTTCTTCTTTGTTTCTAGTGCTAATGTTGTTTTGAGTTGTGCTTCCCCCCGGTCATTGCTGGCGGGTAGTACTCGCTGGTAATAACCTTATAAATAAAAGCTAAAATTTATGCAAGTATTTGGTGGGTGGTAGAGGTGTTTGGAGGAAAGTAGATAAATTTTTGTACCTTCGAGATTTGACTATGTTCAAATTTGTTGCCCCCCAAGCGGTACTAGCGGGTAGTTCTGGCAAGTGACGACCTTAAAAATAAAATTTAAAATTTGTATAAGTGTTTGAAGGGAAATAGAGGTGCTTGGAGGAGAGTAACTGAATCTTATTGCCCCCTGAAATTTGACTAAAGTTAATTTTGGTGCCCCCCGGGCGTTGGAAGCGGGTAGTGCCCGCTAGTAACGAATTTGTACGAAATTTGAATTGGTTCCCCTAGGCGTTGCTAGCGGGTAGTTCCCGCTTGTAACGGACTTAGAAGTAAAGTTTAAAAAAAATAAAAATATGAATTTTTGTGTTGGTGTTTATTGGAAAGTATATGAAAAGCAGAACCTTGAATAAAATATTTAAATAAATATTGAATCACTAAAATTTACTATGAGAGGATTTCCCCCACACTAAATAATTAAATTTATGTGTGTCGTAATTTTTTGTACATGTGGGGAGAAGTCCGATAAACACAATAGAGAAGATATAACTATACTATTTAGTCGTACTATGCACGTGGGGTGTTAAAGTTTGTTTCAATTTGAATTGCTGAAAACAGAAAATAAAAAATAATATAGTATACTAGGTGTTGAAAAGTACTCAGGCTATAAGATTTTTGAATCTTTGCTCCAGGTCTTCAGCCATTTGGTCCTCCATGTTTTCCACTACTTGAACATCTTTTGTCCTTTTCCTTTGACCTTGTTGATCTTCTTTTTTCCCTCCTTCGTAAAGTCGTTTTTGCCTTTCTCATGTTACTTGGGTCTGTTTGTGCTAAATTGAGAGCGGAGCCATAACAATATTTTGAGGCTTCTGTATCTCCCTTAATTTCCCCAATGCATTTTGGTGGGGAATTTCATCTTTAGATATGTTGTAGAGGTTATGGCTCTCAAGAGAGTTAAGGTCGGCATTTCCAAGATTATATTGTAAGGACATGGAGTGTAGACTACGTAAAGCTTTATGCGATAAAGGACTTGTTTCGGGGCTGTATCGAAGAGTATGGGTAATCTCACTACTCCCGCTACAGGGACTACATTATGACCAAAACCATATAGTGGTGCTTGCTCCAGGCTCTCCTCCAACTTATCTTCCAGCTTTAACCTTTCCCAACAATGAGTGAAGATCATATCCACCGATGACCCGTTGTCGATCAATACTTTTTTACCACATTGTTTCGTGTCTCCACGGTGACAACTAAAGCTTCAGTATTGTAGGGATTGACCCCCTCTTGGTCAACATCTGAGAACGTGAGAACATTGCCAACTATATCCTTCTGTGATATCGCCAAAGCCTCTTGAACTTCAGGAGCTCGTGGAGGGGATTATGTCCCTCCAATGACCACATTGACAATGTTCTTTTTCTTGGCTGCCTGAGAAGTAGAAGGTGTACTTGAGTTGTCTCCATTAGTAATTTGTCGAGGAAGGTATTGGTTAATAAGCCCTTGACGGACCAACTTCTCGAGAAAATGTTTAAGGGATAGGCAGTTCTCTGTGGTGTGCCCATGGGTGGCATGGTACTCATAATGCTTTGTCATGTCCAGATCTCCGGGGGCTGTCCAAAGTGGTGTGGGTGCTTGGTAAAATGGCTTGTTTCACATTTCTCGTAAAATACTTGCTCGGGGTATGCTCAAGGCAGTCCACTCGGGCTCAGGTCTTCTCGTTGACCTTGGTGGATGAGGTAGCGATAGTCTTGACTTACTGAAAATGGGCTTTTGCCTTGGGGCAGCAGGGCTGTGAGTGGTTTGTACTTGGTGCTCAAAGTTAGGCCTTCTACTATGGTGGAAAGTTAAATGTTCCTTCTGAAAAATAAGGCTTATGCTGGGGAGGGTTCCTCGTTTGCTTCATCACCCTCATTGCTTCCGTCTCCATGATAAGATGTGAAGCTAGTTTACAGGCCTTTGCCAAAGTGGTCGGTTTGTGTTCTATTAGTTTGCAGATGTATATTTCGCAGTCATAGGGATCTAGGCCCCTTCTCAAGTACACCAAGGCTTATGTCTCGTTAACCGACCCTACCTTGTTCACCGCTTCCTTAAACCTTGCCAGATAATTCTCAAGTGTTTCTCCACTTCTTTGAGCAATGGTTTTAAGGAAAATGGTGTGTACCTCATTGGGTTGGTTCGCTTTGAACATGCTCATAAAAACTTTATTGAAATCATTCCACGTGTGAATAGATCTAGAAGGGAGTCAACAAATCACCTATGGGCATCTCCTCTCAAAGTGGAGGCAAAGAATCTATAGCATGTTAGGTCCTGATACTCGTAAAAGAGTGATAATGATCAAAGTAGCTTAGATGTTCCTTCGGGTCTCCGCTACCATCATATGAGTCTAAGTTAGGGTGCTTCAAGTGTGTCTGCCTTCTTTCATCTTCCAGCTTCTTGGTGAAAGGTGATTCAACCGGGCTTGTAGAAATTTTTCCTTCAACCTTGCGTTTTAACTCTATCAAAGTTTGGAGTAACTCTTGTTGGGAACTTACAACTCCACCTGCGAAAGTTGGCTCGGGAGACCTTTCCCTTTCCATTTCTTTGTAGTACTCGTCTTCTAGTCTCATTTTCTCTCTCTCGTATTCTGCCTTTTTAGTCTCAAGTTCACGCCTGAGATCCAGCTTCCTCCGATTTTCCTTCCACGTCTCAGGGCGGTGATCAGGCTTTTCATAACGTTCATGTTGAGTTTCTTGTGAAAACCAAGACGGGAGAATACGGATTTTGTGGTCTTTGGTATCTTGGTGCCATTAACAGCACTATGTGCTTCTTCTTCATGTGGGGGTTGTTCCCACCTTCCTTTTGATGGAGGATGGTCATTTTGTTGGTTTTGGAGATTAGCAGCAACGTCAAGAAGGAAGTTCACTTGATTGGGAGCGAAACTAGTTAGGTCCAGATTAAGAGGATGGTGTCTCTCCCCCACGACAATCATTTGAATGGCGGGCACACTATGGTGGGAGGTGTCGGGTATGACCTAATGAGGGGTTTCATAAAATTGCTCTTCGGTTTGGTTCAGATTGTTTGCGTCTTGCGTGTTCCTGACTTGTAATCTTGTTAATTTTGATGGTCCCATTCTAAGTAACTTGTGGCTGAAAATCTCTTGAATGCTTGGATGTTGGTCAATCTGATGGAGTCAACTAGTATCCAAGCTCCAAAAGTTACTAGTAATCTGGAAAAGATGGAGGGTCTTTAAAAGAAAATGCCCTCCTAGCGCAAAGTGATAATGCTTATTGCTCCACTCTACCGAAATTACCCTCTTTCGGTGATGTTTTGACGGAGGTGTAGTGTAGCTATCGGTGGCCGTCAAGCACCACCGGCGTGAGAGTAAGTAACTAGTGGTGGAGGAATAACGAGAAACAATAATCGGAAAATAAATACTTGGTGTCTGAGAGTTATTATGCTAAAGTGGTGAGAGTAAATGTGAGAGTGAGTGAGAAATAAATGTGAGAATCAGAGAATATGAATGTGTGTGAGTTACATTGGTATTTATAATGTTTGCTGGCAGGAGGGTAACATCCTTGGACCGGAAGATGGTATGTTGGAGGAAGAGGTTATCATTGGTCCTGGAGGTAAAGCATTACCTTATCTTATATTTATTAGTCAACTATGTGGATATGGTAGACTGACCACGGGATGTCTCGGGACATGACTTGATATGGAGGGTAAAGTGGTGGTCTCAAAGCAAATATTATCAATTACTAAATTTTAAAAGTTGCATTTGTGCATAATTTTGGTCGATTTCAGTTATAAATATGGTTGCAAAGTTACAAACCGTATTTTAGGAAATATTTTCAGAAAAAATTATTTTTATAACTATTTTTCAAAAAAAATAATTATATTTTCATAAAATACTTAAAAAAGATCGTTTTCTTGTAAAAAAAAGTTTTTTATCTTTACGTATTGTTCCAGGGAAGCAATTCCAAGAGAAATCTTTCTTCTGTTCCATGAATCCAATTTTGATTTCATCCGTGAAAAGACATCTTTTTCTTTACAATATCTTTGTCATTTGATCCAATCTGTTAGATAAGAATAAATTTGGTATATAGTGATAACTCTTGGATAGAGTATTAAAACGGAATGATCCATTAGATAATAAACTAGTAATTCTAAACCATAACATTAGACTTTTACTACCTCCTTATTAATTATTATACAAATTTTAAAAATGGGAAATTATAGAAATTGTTTATATTTTGCGTTGATATTTGAAAATAAACGGTTCACTGTAAAAAAGACAAAAGTTATGATGTTTTTAATAAAGAGACTAATATTATGGGACAAAAGGATTAATAGATGTACATATATTATTCTTTCATTAATAATATAAAATTTTAATTATTTAAATATGTTTACTTCAGAAAAATTGGAAAAAATTGTTATTTATAAGTAATTATATATACTTTGTGTACTACAAATGCTGCGTCAGTTTGCCAGTGTATGCCACAAGGGCTTAAGAAAATCCAAACTGCATTCAATAATTTTAGACGGGCCGGACTAGGATGATCCAAACATTTTTATACAACCTATAAGTATTTATGCTTCTTCAAGTTGGGTTGGGCTGGGCTTCGTTAAATGGAAGAAGTTGGATCAATTGTTACATTTGCACGGAATCACTCTCTTTTCTAGGATTTTAAAGAAAAACATATCCTATATTATGACTAGATAATAGCCCGTGCTACGTATAAGGTGTTTTAAAACTATTTAATTAAATTATATCATATTATTATAATAAATTAATTTAATAAAATATATTTTTTTAACATCAAATTATTTAAATTAATTAGTTATATAGTACACACGAAAAAATGAAATTAATTATAATATTTAAGTATGAAATAAATAACTTTTATGCAACAAATTTTTTAATTTTATATGCTATTGTTAATACATTTAAAAATCAGTTTAGTAAGATATTTTATTATATATGTTATGGGACCATATATTAG
>PHNY01272901.1:2004-14013 GCA_003724115.2 Anethum foeniculum | reverse complement strand
ACAAAGAACAATCAGCTCTTTGTTTTTCGAAGCCAGAATTTTCATTCTGGTAGCTGTAGTATTCGATTTACTTGTATAAAGTGAATTGAAGTATCTTTGTGTGTTCTTGTCTTTACATTTCCGCATACATACACAGATCACACAAAAACAGCAAACAAATTTCAGAAAAACTCATATCAGTTTTTTTTTAAAACTATCCATTCACCCTTCCCTCTGTCTAGTTATTTGTGCTACTCATAGTTAACAAACAAGATTAAGGTTAATGTTGACGCTGCTTTATTCGAAGACAGACATTGATTTAGTGTTGCAGCTATAGCTCGAGATCATTTGGGTGAATTGGTCGAAGCATTTCCAAATTTCAGGATAGGCAGTGTAAAGCCAGATGTAGCAGAGGTAATTGGAATAAGGGAGGCCCTTAGTTGGATCAAGAGGAATGGCTGGAGCAATGTCGAAGTAGAAATGGATTGCCTACTGGTTGTGCAAGCTGCCAGAAGTTCTACTGTAAATATTATAGACGAGTGTAAGCTTATTCTTATGGATTTAAAAGACCATGATGTGTCTTTAAGCTTTGTAAAACGATCTACGAACGTTGTAACTCACTATATTGCGAGATACATTAGTTCTGTAGCTGATCGTGTGTGGAGTATGGATAATATCCACTCTGAACTCAGGGATGTAATTTTGCATTATTTATTGTAGTAATTTTCTTTTGTGGCAAAAAAAAAGAAAATGTTTAAATTATAAGTTTTGTAAAGAATTCTAGTTTAATTTAAAAAATTTAAGTTTTTGACTTTCTACATATCATTTACCTTTTATATGCTTACCTTTAACAGACTTATAACAAACTTCCATTTCATATCCTTCCTCAAAGTGTTGCAAAACAATTGATCAATTTATCTAATTTGTAGTATAGTTGATTTTAACATTTAAATCCTTTATTTATTGACTTTGTAAATGCCTTGCTTTATAATTTTTTAAATTTTTTTATATAAATTTCTGAATTCTCTTTTTCCTTTAACTTTTAATGTGTTATAAAGAAGTTAATCAATTTTTTAATACTTTTGAAAACCTCTTTTTAGTTTTTTTTCTACATTTTTAAAAGACCTATTCCAAGTTCTCTTTCTGCTTCCTTTTTCATCGGTCACAAGTAAATTTTATTTTCATCTAATTCGCCTATTAATTCAAATTCATTTCTTTTCAAGTTTTTTGAAAAAATATATTCCATGTTCTCTTTTCATTCTTAATTGTAAAGCTTCTTCTTCTTTTAGTCTTTTTAATCAATTTATTAAATTATTAATCTTCTTTATTTCACTTTTCATTTTTCGCAATTCATTTTTAATGTTATCATTTCAACCACTCTTTTGGCATCATTCATGTGCTACAAACAAGATTTATTTTAACTCAAAAATTAACTTTTTTGACGTGCTCTTCCAAATTCGCTTAAGTTTTCTTGTTGATGTGTTGTTTGTGTTTGTTTTAACTGAGATTGCCATTAGTATTTATTTCTTCCAAAGCTTTTTTTATTTTCTGAATGTTTCTTTTAATAATTGTTATTTTTAAATTCATTCTCGTTTCCTTCTTTACATCTTACGAATAAGTTGATCAATTAATGAAATTCAAGATGAATTTCATAATAACTTAACGAGTTTTAAATTTCAGATTTTTCAAAACATCGTTCCATTTACTACAATTTTCTTCAAATAAAAAATTAATCCTAATTTTTCTTTTCATTTTTTTCACGTTCTTGATAAAAGTCGAATAATCTTGAATTTCGTACTAAGTGTATATTTACTCAAAGTTTTTGACTAATTAAAACCTCTTTTACTTTTATTCTAGTTACTTCTACTAATAAACTGATTCCAAATTACCACGATCAGATGCTTCTTCTTCTCGGATTCTTAAAATCGTGATTTAATTTAAAAAATTTGTAATAAATTTATAGTAACAAATAAATTCTTCTTTTTTCGTATTCTACCAATTTCTTTTTTTAAATTATTCCAAATTCTTCCGCTTCTTTTTTACTAAAAGTTGCTTTTTTCACGTTCTACAAGTTTTTTTTTTTTTCCTTTTTTAAACTCCGATGGTTTTGCTACTTCCTCTTCTTCTTTATCACTTCTTTCACCTCATCTTCCTAACTCAGACCTCATCAAATATGGACTTTAAAAACTCGAGATCTTTTACTGATTTTCTTTAATGCACTTATTTCGGAAAAAAAATCTTTTCCAAAACATGTTTCTTATTTTTCTTACCATTCTTTTTTTGAAAGCATAAAAAGGCATCCATTCAATTAAAACGAGACAGTCTCCACCAAATGTGTAGGAGATGAGAGAATAATGAAGCAATTTAATAAACAGGGAATTCTAGCTAAGCTATGCGCCACCTTGTTGGCTTGCTTCTTTATATGCTTGACACAAACTTGGGGTATATCTTGTAGAAGCTCCCTACACTGATCAATAGCATGCCCTACTTCCAACAAATTCCTGTTGTCACCAGTTAGAGCTCGAAAAGTTAGCAGAGAATCTGTTTCTATCCCAACATTCTGGTTTTGATAGCTCATTAGCCAAGATAAAGCTTATCTAACACCGATGCATTCAGCTTCAAAAAAATTACTCGACGAGGCAAGGTCATACCTCTTCCTTCAATGAACACACCTTCATAGTTTCTGATGACCATGCCAATAGAAAAAGTGCGGCTTCTGGAGAAAATGAGGCATCTACATTGAGTTTTAAAGAACCAACAACAGGAGGTTCCCATATTTTTATATCAGTAACTTGACGAGATTTGCAGGTGTTGTCTGGGGGTTTCTTCTGTCTGGCCATTTTCCATTCTCTCCATTTACTAAAGCTATTCTTCATTGCTATAGTCGGATTCACTGATTGATCATTCCATACCTTATTATTCCTCCAAAACCAAATACCCCACAGAATTGCACAAATGCTAACCACCTCATCATACTTTGCTGTTTCTAGCTTGTTCAAAACCCACTGTGGAGCTGAAAGTTTTGCCTCCATATCATACGCACAGTTGGAAACCTGTCAACACCCTTTTGCAAAAGGACAATCGAAAAATAAATGTAGGAGATTCTCAATATCTACTCCACACATAAGACATATGATTGGAAGATTCACACCTTTATTTCTCAGCTTGATGCGCACAGGAATGTTGTCGCGACAAAGCCTCCAGACAAAAATTTTAATCTTATGAGGTATTAACAATCTCCACAAGCGACTCTACCCTCCTGATTGAAAACTCCTCGAGTTGTTAATAGATTGACTTTGCCTTTCCCTTTACCCAGTCTTCACACTATATAAATCATTAGTTGACCGGGACCAAACTATTCTATCAACAACTGACCGCTGAGGCACATACGTGCCAAAATAGCTTTGGCATCAGCATCACTAAACAGCTCATGAATTTTATCAGGGTCCCAGACCTTGGTACCTGGCTGAAATAAAGTAGAAACCCTTTCATTTCTCCCATCATACATTGTAACGTCATCAACCTTAAAATCTGGTTTCTGTGATAGCCATCGATCTCTAGTTGCAACCGCTAAGTTCCCATCACCAACAACCCACCTGAAACCCCTCATCAAATACTCCATGGCTTGCCAGATGCTAGTCCAAATAAAACTTACCTTGACAGCCCTGTCTGCTTCCAAATGTGACTAGTTGGGAAATATCTAGCCTCGAGGACACGAGAAACAAGTAAATGAGGACTTTGAATACACCTCCAAATTTATTTCCCCAACAAAGCAATATTGAAACCAAGTAAACTCTTGAAACCCATTCCCCCTCTACGCTTAGCTTCATACAAAGCATCCCAGGACAACCAGCGAATCCCCTTGCTGTTCCCTGAACCATAATTCCACCAATATGCATTAAAGAACCTCTCAATCTCTTAAAGTAAAGTTTTCGACAGCAGAAAACATGTCATATAATACGCTGGCAGAGCTTGTGCTACATTCTTGATCAAAACTAATTTTCCTGCTTTGGAAATCCGCTTAAATTTCTAACCATCAATCCGTTTTATGACTCGTTCCTTTAAAAAACCAAACACATACTTCTTAGATCTCCCTATCAAAGAGGATAGTCCCAAGTAATTGCTTGACCTAATATCATTGTAAACTCCCAAATTGCAGAAATTTGTTCTTGTTTGAACCTCCGCACGTTAGAACTAAAAAAGATACCAGACTTCATGAAGTTCACTGCCTGACCTGAAGCACTTGCATAAAACTCCAAAATCCCTTTAATATGCATAGCCTCCTCAACTGTTGCATTAAAAAAAGAGGAAGTTGTCGTCAGTAAAAAGTAGATGAGTGATTTCAAGAGCAGTAGGGCTTATACGACAACCATAAATCCTCCCTTCCTGTGCTGCATTATCCAACAGGTTCGATGGACCTTCTACACAGAATAAGAACAAATACGGAGAAAGAGGATCTCTTTGACGGAGACCTCTTTTTGGCACTACTGGACCCACTATCATACCATTGAAACAGAACTCATAGGATACCGTCGTAACACATCTCATTATCCAATTGATCCACTTTTTACAGAAGTCCATCTTTATACAAAGCTTGGTTTATACATCTCATTATCCATTTTTAGTAAGGTTATTCTAAGAAGTTTAGTTTATTCTCTTAAATCTTGGTATTTTATATCTTTGCAAGTTCCCGAAACTCACAAAGAAAAAAGGAAGTGTTCTGATTCAACTAGGACAGGAATTTTGAAATAGACGTGTCATGTTGCTTATTTTTCAAAACTTGTCAATACAGATATCCTTTGTTTTCTTGCTCCATCCAGGTGTAGATTTTTCATGTCAGGAAATTGTATGATTTTTTATTTTCAGACTCAAAAATGCTAAGTGATTGTATCATTAATTTTGCTACTACAAGTTTTCTAGTTCTCAATTAGGTGGCAGTTATAACATGATATTCTTGATTGAGACTAAAATGTTTGTGAATATTTGGTGTTTGATAATAAACTAAGAGTATGGTGTTTTTTTTTTCCTGAAAGAGTATGGTATTTAAATGGAATTCATGCTGAAACATTGAATAATATTTGACTGACTTGTGATTTGAAGATATTTATAGCTTATGTAGTTTATCATGTAAACCTTTAGAATGAAAATATTTGTTGGCTCTGGCCTTATTAATAACTCTCTTTCGTTTGTGTTATAACGGAAGCAAGAAAGACTATAATAATAGGCAGAAGAGAAAAGTTTTATTGATCTTGAGGATATAAATTACAACATACGTTTAGGTTATGCCCCTAGAGAGTTTATAAAATACTCTATAGGCGGTTACAGAAAAACTCATAGAAATAGGCCCAAAACAGATAACCATAACGTAAAATAGAAAATACCATAAAGGCATATACTGATTCAAGACATATTACCATAAAGGCATATACTGATTCAATGCATATTCTAACAAATAGCCACCTTGACTTGAATCCTCTTACAAATAATAGATGTACCAGATGCACAATAATAATTCCAGATGTACCAGAAAAAACTCTTATGCCTCAGATTTTGCCCTAAAAGGCAATCAACAACTCCGAACATTTAGCAAGTTCAAACAATGTTGAAACTTGCTATGTGAAACCGGCTTGGTGAACATATCAGCAGTACCCACTTTGCTCACCTTGATTCTCTTATCCACCTCTTCAGCAACCTGTAATGCATATGCCACCATGTCTTCAAAACCATATTTCTTTGGAGGCGCCCCATAATTAGCTCTCCTCGATCGATCAAGAGCCAAACTGTGTTGATTCACTACTGGTAATGATGAAACTGATGATTCTGATTCTGACTGTGGTTGTTGAACTTCCAGTTGTGGTTCACTCTCATCTTGTGTGACTCCTTAGAATTTTTATCAAAGACTTTATAGTAGAGTTAAACATAGAATTTTTATCAAAGACTACATTTCTACTCAATATAATTGTACTTTTAAATGGAGACCAGATTCTATAACCTTTAACCCCGTCTCCATAGCCTACAAATACTCCCTTTTTAGCTCGTGGCTCCAATTTACCCTCATTTACATGATAATAAACAGTACAACCAAAAACTCTTAAATCAAAGTAATCATCAGGATTACTTGATCATCTCTCAATAGGAGTTTTGAGATAAATACCTGTGTGAGGTCCACGATTTATCAGATAACACGATGTACTAACTGCTTCTGCCCAGAATCTTCTATTTAGTCCAGCATTAGAGAGCATGCACCTAGCTCTCTCCAGAAGTGTCTGATTCATACGTTCTACTGCACCATTCTGTTGTGGTGTATCCCTGACTGTATGATGTCTAGAAATTTCCTCATTCTTGCAGAACTCATTAAACTCAGACGAGCAAAATTCCAGGCCATTATCAGTTCGCAGCCTCTTAATCTTCTTCCCTATTTGATTATCCACGAGCGTCTTCCATTGCTTAAAAATCTTAAAGGCTTCACTTTTATGCTTTATGATGAACACCAAGTCATTCTTGAGAAATCATCAATCATTGACACAAAATATTTGTGACCCCCTAAAGACTCCACCCGAGAAGGACCCCAACAATCAAAATGGATGTAATCAAATGTGCCTTTTATTCTGTGTGTTGCTTTAGGAATCTTGCTGCGATGTAACTTTCCCAAAACACAATGTTCACAAAATTCAAGACATGTGACCTTATGACCACAAAGAAGATCAGCTTTTGACAAAATTTGCATCCCACTCTTACTCATGTGACCGAGCCTCATATGACACAACCTAGTCATGTTTTCCTTTTCAATTTCCGAGGACGCAATAACAACAGAACCTAATAACATAGATCCTAGAAGAAGATACAAGGTACCACGTTTAACACCTTTCAGAACCACATCAAAACCCTTGCAGACATGTAGAACTCCGCCTTTACCTTTAAAATTGAAACCTTTATTGTCTAACATACTCGGAGATATCATATTCTTTGTCATAAGTGGGACATGCCTAACATCATTCAATGTGCAGAAATTACCATCATGTGTCTGAAGTTTGACCGAGCCTATTCCAACCGTCTTGCAAACAAAACTGTTAGCCATAGAAATTTTCCCACCGTCTACTAGCTCGTAGGTTGTGAACAACTCCCTGCGCGGACATATATGGTAAGACGCTCCAGAGTCAAGAATCCACACATCAGAGTGATGCGTGTGATTGGCAGCAATTAGAGCAATATCTTCTTCAGAATTATCACCAGCTACAAAAGCAGTACCCGCCAATTTCTCATGTTGCTTCTTTTTCTTGGGACAGTCAGATTTCCAGTGTCCCTTCTCTTTACAGTAATTGTAGATATCATTAGATTTCGAACCCTTAGGAGCCAGTTTCTTGGATTTATTCTTCCCTGACTTTCCATGTCCGGTACTCCCGTTGGCTACCAACCTAACAGCCTGATTATTTGTACCTGTACCAGCCGCCTTATGGCGTAGCTCTCTAGAATGAAGAGAAGATCTAACCTCCTCTAGAGAAATAGTATCTTTACCAACTATAAACGATTGCAAAAACTTCTCATATGATAATGGTGAAGAAGCTAACAGAATTAAAGCAGCATCCTCATCTTCAACCTTAACATCAATATTACGCAATTCTTATAAAATTGTGTATAATTGATCTAAGTGATCTCGAAGAGACATACCTTCCTGCGTTCGCTGACTAAACAGACGCTGCTTCAGAAGCAACTTATTTGTTAAAGACTTTGTCATGTAGAGACTTTCAAGTTTCAACCATAAACTAGATGCGGTATCCTCCTCAGCGATTTCAGTAATAATATCATGTACAAGGCACAACAGAATTGTTGAGTGTGCCTTTTCTTCGAGACTGGCCATCTCAGCGCTTCCAGAAGCAGCCGATTTCGTGTTTAATGGCGCCCAGATCCCCTGTTGCTTTAACAACGCACACTCTTGATTTTCCATAGACTGAAACTATTTCTCCCAGTAAATTTGTCGACCTTCACATTAATACCACCAGACATCCCAGACATCTTTCTCCCGAACCGAAAATTCAAAGCCTAGATCCAGATCTGGATCTGGATCAGGATCTGACTCTAATACCAGTTTGTTATAACGGAAACAAGGAAGACTATAATAATAGGCAGAAAAGAAAAGTTTTATTAATCTCTTGAGGATACAGATTACAACATACATTTAGGTTATGCCCCTAGAGAGTTTATATAATACTCTACAGGCGGTTACAGTAAAGCCCAGAGAAATAGGCCCAAAAAAGATAGCCATAACATAAACTAGAAAATACCATAGGCATATACTAACTCGGCATATTACCATAAAGGCATATACAAATTCATTCTAACAGTTTGTACAAGTTTATGTAATGCACTTATTCTGGTAAGACGTGGCTGTGGAGTTTGAAGGTCACCTGAGCTCTTATGATCACAACCATAATCAGGTAAAAAGGAACCATTAGTATACCTTTCTGTCCTTGGTCACGTCTATTGTCTTCAAATTTCCCTGTTATCTATTTCTTGTATCCAGCAATTCAAGGAAATGACAAAAATGCATGGAAGTAACAGTCGTGAAGACAAAATTTGCTTAAATATACACATTTGCATCTTTACCTCATTTTAAAAATTAAACATTTATAACTTAAATATTACGCCGATATTCTTACAAAGTCACTGTTTGAACATCTAACAAACAGGGCTGATGCTCATAAACAGCAACAAGAGGATTCTGGAACTGACATGCATGGTCACCTTTACAGGGAAAAGTGTTACAGTGCTTGCTGACCGCATCTCGCATTCACGCCCCCCATTTGACTGCCGGATCATCAGATGGTGCTAAAAATTGGGTTTTCCGTCATAAGGTGGCACATCCAAGGTATACTCTATGCCATAAGAGATCTAAGGGGAGACATAATTATAGTTTTTTGCGGCTTGAATGTGCTTAGATGAGGATGGTTCTGAATTGGAGGAAATGGGTTGAAATAGTAAAAAAGAAGTTAATAAAGTTTAAAGAACTTCTAGAGGTGATAGTCTCAGATAACTGTAAGCCAAATGAGCATGTACTCTTCCTCTAATAGTATGTTGTATTTGTTTTATACTTTGTGTTCAAAACAAATGACGCAGATTATTTAGTTCAAGGTTAATGTTTATGAGTCGTAATCTCATTTTATGTATTGGAATTTCGCAAAAAAGGAATAAAAATATCTGAATCGATTTGAAATGCATGATGCATTTCCATTGTAAATGTATATGATTTTTTATTCTCATTTTTCATTTTTCTTTATTAGTGCCATTAACTCTCATTTTTCATTCGCATTCCCATTATCAATCCAACCATAATAAGTTAATTTTAATTGGGGTCTAGCAATTAATTAACGTCTCATCTCTAAGCCATTGAATGATAAATGAACGGTTTAAACTTAAAAATATTATCATCTAATGATGATTTAGAAATGATATCGCTTAAACCGTTTGTGACATACGATTATCGTGGACCAGACCCTTATAACTTACCTGCATAGTAAAAATGAAAAGGAAAACCAATCAGTTGGTAAACAGTAAATAAGTACTAGTGTACATGAAAAAACAGTAAATAAGTACTAGTGTACATGAAAACAGAACAAAATAGATCGTCCTGAGGAAAGCAAGATTGAGAAAATTTTGGGGCCAAAAACAAAAGTAGGTGTACAAAAGAAAGCAAGGGAAACTGTCATGCTCATGCAAGACATTATACAACAAAGAAAAAGTAACACATTTCACATCAAGACACTTGACAACCCACACACTCGCACCAACATAGATAGCGCAAAAACTTGCAAACTTTTCTTGGAGTTATTAGGGCCTAGTTCCTACCTGCTAGCTCCATTCCCCTTGTCCGAATTCGAAGTTGAAGCTTAGTAGCCGCAGCCAAGAACTTGATACACTGAACCGGATTTAAAATCTGAGTCACCTTCCCTACTGTTGCAACTCTCAGAGAATCAGCCCATGTTAACACCGTTTCCATACTCGCCCTCAATCCTCTCAGTACTGTATCAACCTCAAGAATCTCACCATCAACCAAACTCTCCATCTTCTTCACGGCTTCTATAATTTCCTGATCAGTAGCCACTTTCTCCTGAGTAGACGCCATCTCTTTAGCTACATCAGCTTCCTCTCTTGCCACATTATCCTTCAATATATCCATACGTTGTCGTTGCTGCTCCGTCATGTCATCGCTCTTAATCACCGTCTCCATCACCTTAAAAGCCAAGCTAGGCCTAAACCCACCGACCCAAAAGAAGGTTTTCTCAAATGGAGTGAACCAGGTTGGAGAAAACACAATAAAAACATTGTGGGTTGCCATTTCTGATTTTCTTTCACAATAGAGATGGTAGTGAGATAAAACCCTAGAGACTAAGACAGTAAGATCATCTTGTTCGTGTTGGTGAATATTTTCGAGGGTGGTTTGAAGTAGTTCACAGAAATGTTGTTGGCGGACCAACCAGCCTTGAAGAAATGTTTCAAAGTCTCTAGAACAGGATATATTGTTCCTGCTAGACCCTGCAGCTGGTGAGTTGCTAGAAGACATTGAGAGAGATGGATAAGTATGCTGCGGCAGTATTGCCTATGAAGCTGTTTACTATATATACACACAATAATATGATACTATTGTGTGTCTAGTATACTGGTTGCGTGGATGCCCTGTGTAGATAGTTGATTGTTTACAAGTGGAAGGCACAGGGTTGAGAAGATGAGAAGTTTCTAGTGTTATATTGAAAATTGCGGAGCATGGTGACAACTGACATGACAAGTGTACGCATGCATGCAATACTTACTTTTTTGGGAGTTACCAACAGGCAACAAAATTAATCACATACTTTGCATATAATTTTTATTTATTTTATTTTTGGCACCGCCATTAATTTCTAATCTTGAAGTAATGGTAGATTAACATTTAATTTCGTATAATCTCAATCATAAGTTTTGCTTTACAACAACAGTTTTCCTACTTAGTGAAATACTAGGAGAGGTTCAATTCTAACATTTAAAGTATCCATAAAATTTTTAGTACTATTCAATCAAGATTTTTAAAAAAAGTCTTTAAAATATTGAATTTAGGCATCTATAAACTCTTTACAAGTATTTCATAATTCAAATGTTCAATCACTTCAAAAGAGAATGAGCAATGACTTTATAAGAGAATGACTTTAAAAACTTCTTTGAAGAATTATAACTACAACGCTTCTAGAAAAAAAAATCATCAATTTTTTAACAAAATTTGACATAAAATCTAGTAACTCTGAAAAGTCATCTAAAATCCAATAACTCTGTATAAATTAACAAAATTATTTAAAACTGATGAAAATCATTAACTTGAAAAAAGTCATTTTGAAGTAACACGATACCAAATTTCACCCTCCTTAGATAAATTTCCTTAAACTTAACTAGGGTTTTTTCCCCAAAGAGGAAACAGCCAAAACCGGAGATAATTACCAACATAACTCGGGCAGGGGGGGCAGAGATAACTGGGGGCACGAACTCAACAACTTGGTTTGAGTGGGGGCCCAGTTGTTTGTCCTTGAGTGCATAAGCCATCGATAAGAGTCCCAAACACTGACATTATAGATGAGGTGCGGGATCATTATCCATGCTTTCTGTATTTAACATTAACTTCAACCACTCCATACAGTTAGATAAACATCAAGAGAGACTCTGTGGCTCAATTCATGCTTATCTTTCACAAATGCATGCAACTATATGTATTACAAAACAAAATCACTTGGCTTCCCAAGACAGACCTCATAATCAATTCCCACAATGCAACATAACATAGATATAGTTTAAATTGAGTTGTACAAGACTCCAACATTGCCATAACTCCAAATTAACCAAATGAAATAAAAAGGGTTTCTAGAAAAATCTCAAGGTTAGCCTTTTTTTTCATGTACATCACATAGGACTAGTTCTTTAATAAAGAAATAAAGAGTTATTACCAAGAATTATCTCTTCTTGAATCCATATTTCTTCCTTTCATAGAATAGATCTGTTTTAGCACTTCCT
>PHNY01272895.1:479-10953 GCA_003724115.2 Anethum foeniculum | reverse complement strand
CCCTTTTTTTTTTTTTTTTTTTTTTTTGGGGTACTCTTTTCGTCCCTCCATACTGATGACATCCTGAATTCGTGATGATATCAACCTGGAATTATGAACTTGTAGCTAAATTAAGTTGTACTACAGTCATCAGTTAAATAAAAACTTCCTAAAACCAGCTGATGGTACGCTCATGCAATAAACTTGTGCTTAGACGGTTAGTTCAGTTCGTTTTCTGAAGAAGTCTGCAAACAAAGAGCGGATAACAAGATAAGAAAGAGGATCGTGTATTAATCTACTATTTATATTACACCAAATCTATGAGATAATATTTGGTTAACCGAATTATTGGGTATAATTCACCTAAATAAATTGAAGTATTGCGTCCTGGAGTTATCGAATAGGACATGCCATGTGAAAACAATAATGCAAACCACTAATTGGTACATTTATATTAGACAATTGTGTGTTTAATTCTCAACTCCTTTCAGTCACATGCAGATTATATAAAATGTCAACTGAAAATTAAAAAAATAAATGATAAATTATGTTTAAGTGTGTGATATGTACTTGTGAAAGAAATAAATGGACAACCAAGAAAAAGAAAGGAACCTACATAAGCGGCAAAAAGGATAATTAAAATTAAGAAAAGTGTAGATGTGAGCAACCCAGCTGGCTGCAAGGAGAGGTAATCAAATTGTTGATAAAAGAAAACCTACTTTTGTTGTAAAATTTAAGTGTCCAAGTTTGCTTTAAATAGTACTTTTTTCTGGTAGTGCTATCCAGGTAGGATTTTTTTTTTTGTTTGGGTCAAATTTAGAGCAGATTTCATCAATATTTTAAATGAAACTCAATCGGAACTAGATATTGAAAAACAAATAAACAAACTAAAAGTTAGCCGCTTTGTTTCCGGATTGCTTAACTAACTGAATACAAATATTCCGAAAATTAAAAATGAAGATAAAAGTTGTGGTCTCTTAGGATTGCTTTATTTCCGGATTTGCTGAATACAAATCTAGGTAGGATTTATTATTATCTTTTCTGTCCATGAATTATGGTATTTCAGTTTCAGATAACATAAAAGTTGTGGCCTTTTTTTCTTCTGCGTATTATAAATTCGAAAACTCTTAATATTTCAATTTTCAAAGTTAAAATATTCGGTGTTTAATGTTGTCGAAATTTTCCAAGGTCTTTCCTTTGGTAGAAGGGTAACGAGAAGCATTTAACACAGACAACGACACACTAAACAAAATTGTAATAAGTCTTGCAAGACATGTTTGTGTATACTCCTAACTAGTTAGTCAATACACACGTTGACTTAAGTTTTATACAAGGGTAGCTATTCCTTCAGGCGAATGTGGTAATTATTTGTCTGTTTTATTTTTTCATAATTATTAAAGTCTTAGAAGATGTGAATTAAACACGGATAGAAAGGTTATAAATTTAACATACAAATGTTCACAATAATTATTTATTAGGAACCAAAACTCTTCTATAAGAATGCAATGCATGCGGTGTTTGATTAATATAATTAATGTGGTGGATTAACAAATTGATTAAGTAAAAATTGTGTAAAAATTTATTTTTTTTTACAAAAATCGGTCAAAAATCGAAAAAAAAATCTGATTAATCGGTCCAAAATCAGTCTCATTGATCAAAATTTTTTAAATATAATTCTTTTAAAAGGTATAGCTTTTATAAAAAATTAAGAAAAATGTTATTCTCGCATAAATAATTAACATTTTAAGTGGTTAAATTATGAACTTTCTTAATTTTTCATCTTAAATTGACTTCAAATCATAAGTTAGACCTTAAATATTATTTACTTTGATAATGTTATATATTCTAAATTAATTCTTATAATTATACATAATAATTGTATATGTATTATCAAAATGATAAAATAATTACATACATTAATATTAAATAATATTAAATTAGTTTCAACTAATAACCTGATTAATCATTTTGATTAGTATTCAATTACCCAATTAATTCTTGAACGGTACTTCCACCGATTAAGTATGAACGCTAATACATGTACTAATTTTTGATACAAGAGGTTTACTCTTAAATTAAATCTATAAAATTAATATAACAAGATCGAATTTTTACAGTATCACGCTAAGTGTCACAACTTACTAAAGAACGAATTATACAATGGTGATTATGTAAATGTGATATTGGAACTGTTTGGGCGTCCCTTATGAGTGGGTTTATGACTTATAAGTCCGTAATAACTTATTGAGTAGTGTTTGTCGATCCAACTTATAAGTTGAATTTACAACTTATAAGCTGATAAGTTGAATGTTAGGTACAATGTGCCCGTTTGGAAAATCTTAAAATAAGTAACTTATGACTTAAAATGAATAAGTGATTTATAAGTGGTAAGTAGATAAATGCTTATAAGTTATATACGTGTTTGGTGTATTTCAGAATTTTTTTTACTTAAATGAACTAAAATAAATAATATTTAAATATAATTATTTTAGTTCGTGAATTATAAGTTAAATTAACATTTTAAAACATATATTTAAAAACTAAAGTTAACAAAAAAAACGAAAAATCAAAATAAGTTGAGAAAAAGTACGTCGTTACCAACATTCAACTTATCAGCTTATAAGTTGTAAATTCGACTTATAAGTTGGGCTGACAAACACTCGTCAGTAAATATTTACGGGCTTATACGTGAATAAGCCAACTTATCAGAAAGGTCAAACAGCATGTACTTTTTCTCAACTTATTTTCATTTTTTGTTTTTTTATTAACTTTAGTTTTGAAATATATTTTTTAAAATGTTAATCTAATTTAAAATTCACAAATTAAGATAATTATATTTGAAAAATATTTATTTCTATTCATTTAAGTAAAAAAAAATTGACTTATAAGTAAATTTATCCCAACACTTATATAACTTATAAGTATTCATTTACTTATCACTTATAAGTCACTTATTCCTTTTAAGTTATAAGTTACTTATTTTAAAATTTCTTAAACGGGCACATTGTATTTGTACGTGTTTGAAATGTGTAACTTTGTAAGTGTGAAAATAATATAGTGAATTTGGGGATGCACACTATTAAAAATAAAAGACGATTTTTTTAGAAAAGAATTTAGGAGTAAGCATTTCTTTCAATTTAATTAAGTGACGGTAAATTTTGATAGATTAATTACTCGTAGGAGACGAGCGTCAAGTATTTTTGAGAAGATTAAATTGATCGAATATACCAAAAATATTAGTTATGAGAAACGTGGCTGAAATATCTTTCCCGAGAATATTGGATTGATCTTTCCCGAGAATATTGGATTGATAGAATAAGACAAAAATATTAACTATAAAAGACATGTCTGAATATCCCCGTTATTATAGCATAAATAATCTATATATAAATATTAACAGAATTAATTATTATTTTTTTATTCCTTACAATATTTAAACTAAATTTATAAAAATATAATACATTACCCCAATTATCAAACAAGGGACATCAAATAATTAGCACCAAGGAAAACAAAACCAGAAAAATAGCAAAAGATAATGTTACAATTAACTCTCACTCCCCCACTTAATTACCAAAAATTAATTATTATAATTAAATACTAATCTCTTATTCCAAGATCGCTTAAAATCTCTCAAGTAAATTTTGACAGATTAATTACATTCGTAGGAGATAAGCATCAAGTACTTTTGATCAGAATGAAAATTGAATTGACCCAATATACCAAAAATGTTAATTATGAGAGACGTGGCTGAAAAATCTTTCCAGAAATATCTTCCCCGAAAATATTGAATTGATCGAATAAAACAAAAATGTTAATTATAAAAACGTGTTTGAATATTGTCATATTATTTTAGCATAAACAATCTTTATATATTAACAGAATAAATTTTTAATTTTTCTTTCCTTACAATATTTAAACTAAATTTATAAAAAATGTAATACATTACCCCAATTATCAAACAAGGGACTTCAAATAATTAGCACCAAGGAAAATAAAACCAAAAAAGTAGCAAAAGATAGTGCTACAATTAACTCTCACTCCCCCACTTAATTACCAAAATTTAATCATTATAATTAAATACTAATCTCTCACACTAAGCTCACTTAAAATCTCTAATCAAATGTTATTATCATCACATAGCACACACAGAGTCACACACTCTATAAAACAAAAACATACAAACCCTACAACATTTGTACATCACCACTACTTACATTATACATACAAAAATCTATTTATATATATACAGACATACAAACAGAATCTTCAACCTGCTGAGCTGCTGATTCGAGAATCCAGGTACATGTTTCCATTTCCAAATACCCACTTTTTTATTTTCCCCCTGTAGTAATTTCATGGCATTATTCATTTTTTTTAAATTTTTTAATGGGGTGTGATTAATTATTGTAGTTTGTATTGCTCAGATCTGTTCTTGAGAAGAAAAACTTTTAAAGTTTTGATCTTTACATTGTTTTTTCCTAATTTGATTGATTTACCATGGTTCTTGGTTTTCTTGTTTGTGTTTAATTTGTAAAGTTCTAAACTTTTTGCAAATTTTTTCAATTTAATTTAGCCCCTTTTCTTGGTTTTTTGAATTTAGTGATTTTATAAATTTAAAGTTCAAAGCTTGGCAAGAAAGTGATTTTTATGCATGAAATTGTTATGATACTCACTGAAGTTTGTTTGAGAAGGTGGGTTTTGTTGGAATTGAGGAAAAGTTTCAATCTTGGAAATTTTTTGCAATTTGTTTAGGACATTGGTTTGAATTTTGTATGATAAAAATTAAAATCTTGGTTTAGTCTATGTTGGTTTGAGTTAAATTGTTGAAGAAACTGATCTTGTAATGGTTTGTTTTGCAGAAGGGGGAGTTTCTGATATTTCTTAGGATATTAAATTTATTTGATTCAGCTTAGTGTTTGAAGAAAACATTTGTGAAGTGATTGGAAATAATATTTTTAATGGCTGCAACGGCCGCTACTTCTGGGTTCTTTTCGGTTGCTTCTAATGCAGTTGACTCTGGTGGAAAGACTACAGGGAAACATGGAGGTCTGCCTGCAAGTGTAGATGCACGAGGAATTGGGACAAAATCTGTTTCTTCTCGTGGCTTGGTTAAGACCAATGCACAAGCTCCTTCTAAGGTAAATGGCACCAGAGTTGGTGTGATGGAAGGATTAAAGACTGACGACGAAGTTTCTTCTTCCCCTCCACCAAGAACTTTTATTAACCAGCTTCCTGATTGGAGCATGCTTCTTGTAGCTATTACAACAATTTTCTTGGCAGCAGAAAAGCAATTGATGATGATAGACTGGAAGCCAAAGAGGGCTGATATGCTTACTGATCCTTTTGGTCTGGGAAGTATTGTTCAGAATGGCATGGTCTTCCGTCAGAATTTCTCTATCAGATCTTATGAAATAGGGGCTGATCGGACTGCTTCTGTGGAAACTTTAATGAATCATTTGCAGGCATGCTTTCCCTAGTAACTTATAGTTTAAAGATGATTCATTTGTTTATGTATTTTTCTTCTAAATTAGGCTGAGTGGCTGATGGAGTGTAACTTATGGTGGGAATTGAAAAGCTTAGCATGTATCACAGACTTGAGCATCTTTTATTTTTTGGGCATGAGGCTATTACTTATTAATAAATTTGAATCATTTCTGCAGGAAACAGCCCTAAACCATGTAAAGAATGCAGGGCTCCTGGGTGATGGATTTGGTTCAACACCAGAAATGTGTAAAAGAAACCTGATATGGGTGGTTACCAAAATGCAGGTCATGGTAGACCGCTATCCGACTTGGTAAGCTGCAGTTACATGTCTGTGTTCTACTAGCATGCTACATTTTATTTGATTGTATTTTTTGGGTGTCTCATCATAAGTCATAACAGCATTTGTCTCTAGGAATTGGTTATAAAATTGTGTTGTCTATTAAGCCTTGGCTCATCAATACTTTTACTGCTGAACTTTCGTAATGCATCTTACATTAATTTGAGTCTTATCCAAGATAGAAACGTATTATTTGTTTAAGTTTCATATAACATTATAGTTACCACTGTCAAGTCAATTGATATGAGACCGTCTTTTCACTTTGTCCCATGAAATACTGACTGAACAAATAAATTTTTATTTTTTAATTATATTTATCCTATCTAAGCAGGTCCTTTAGAAATATATTTGTGTTATTCTTAGTAAAACTCACAATTATTATTCAAAAAAACACAAATTAAATTATCTGGAAAAAAACAATTGCACTCCTCCAAAGACCAAAAGGACCGACTATGTTTGCCGATTTCGGTTGGCCAATTTGTCTATGCATTACAGTTCTATTACAAATCAAGCAGTGAAAAAACAAAACTTCTACAATTTTGGACAACAGAAATAGCTTTCTTTTTTGCAAATTTCTGGCAGTCCCCAGGTGCTTGAGGTATATGTATAATATGAATCATGAAAAGTTAATTAGAAAGGCGATTTCGTGGCTACTCCTCAGTTAGTTATGTAGTTATTGTATACTATATATAGGAGTAATAAGGGGGCTAAAATGAATTTCATTGTTTGTTGTGGACTTAATTAATATAAGCTAGTGGGCTTATGGTTTATCTTTTACATATGTTTCAGGGGTGACGTTGTTCAAGTAGATACTTGGGTGGCTCCTTCTGGAAAAAATGGCATGCGTCGTGATTGGCTTCTTCGTGACTACAATACAGGCGAAACCTTAACTAGAGCTTCCAGGTTAGTATATATGCTATTAAAGCTATGCACCATCTTTTTATGTCCCCTCAAGCTAATAAATGATATTGATGACTATAGCATGATTAGCATGGAAGTTCTTGCTCACTTTCCTATTGTAGTAAATTTTTTTGGCCTTGTACCGATTTTATATAGCTTCAATTGCAAAGCAGGCAAGATTATTTGTCTCTTTTGTAAATTGGCAATTTATGTGAATTATATACTATACGACATTCCTTAATTCGTGCAAGAAAAATTGTTGGAAATAATATTCTTTGAATTTTAGTGTATAGTAATATCTATTTGTAGTAACAAATTAGGGGTTATTGTGCTGGTGTAATTTGGTTATACAAATTGCAGTTGTTGGGTGATGATGAACAAAAAGACAAGGAAGTTGTCTAAACTTCCGGATGAAGTCCGAGCAGAAATAGGGAATTTTTTTGTTGATACACCTCCGATTGTGGATGAAGATAGCACAAGGTTACCAAAACTAACTGACAGCAATGCAGATTACATTCGTACTGGATTAACTGTAAGTCAATATGCATGTTAGAAGCCTTTCATTATTTTTATATGTAAATGGGCTTTCATTATTTTTAAATTTAAATTTCAAATGCCTAGGCATTAACCTTGTCTTTCTGAATGTTATCTTTCTAAATTTTGTAGCCAAAATGGAGTGATTTAGATATAAACCAGCATGTCAACAATGTGAAATATGTTGGCTGGATACTTGAGGTAATTTTGAACTTTACAAATTATTATTAGCCTAGCATCTAGCTGCTGCTCGACTCTTTACATTACCATGTCTATGTATATCATTATCTCAACATGCAAACCTGCAATCAGTAGCCTTCACTTTCGATCATTTGTTCATTAAATTGGGAGTATAAAAACCAGAAAGGTTGCTGTATTGTACACAAGAACCATATTTTATGAGAACTGACGAATTTCCTGTAGGATTTGTTGGTGTACTTGTAATCCCTTAATGACTTTATAAGTATGCTTGAATACTTTATACTGATTTTGCGGGTTTCAGTAAAATTGAAGTTCTAAATTACCTGCATCCGATGAAAATAAATCAAAAGTATACCTGAAGATGGCTGAGATTGAAATTTTTGCAATGGTATCTTAAGTAGTCTGTAAGCGTGATATCTATAACCTGTATCTTTGCTGTTTGGTTACTTTAGAGAGCTGTACAGTAAGCTGAAATTTCAAGTCGACTTGACATTTAACAATATCTTCTGCTTAGAAAAGTATCAAATATAGTTGCTTTAGAAGCTGGTTAGAATGTCTTTGGTGAAGAAAAGAGGTTCTACTTTATGTAGAAGTTATAGAGATATGGATTCGATACATGATGGTTGGATGGCCAATGTGCCTGAAGTTGTAAACTTGATAGGAATGTATTTTGGGAAGGATTCATAGTTAAAGAGCACTACCTACTGTAAAGTGTAAAGGAAGAAATTGTGGAAAGAGGACATGTACTGAACTAATATAGATGTTGAATGGGGCTGTTTTGCACCTCAAGTAAAATTCTGGCGTGTCTTTACTTGGTCATAAGTTGGAAATGATGGAAATATCAAATAGAAGACAAACTGCAGAACATAGAAGATCTCCTATTAAAGAGGAGGAACAAAGGGGAGGGAGGAGGCAGTTCTATGGGATCAAAGGAATCATATGAAGAATTGTAGTCACCTAAAAAATTAATGCTTTTGATACGTTTATTAATTTGTTTCCTTTCAATAATATTTTTGCGTTTCTAGTTTTAAAATTAGAGGTTTCTAAAAATGTCCGATGTCACTACTCGACATACTAATTTTCCATACTTGTGATTTGAGTATGTATAATTTGTTTTTGTCAAATAAATATCTTTCTTTTAGTTATCTGGAATATAATGTGAAGCCCTAAAACCACTTGTTTTTTTTATTTAATGGGAGGAAAATGTTGGTTGTGCAGAGTGCTCCGCTGCCAGTTGTGGAGAGTCATGAGCTTGCTAGCATGACTTTGGAGTACAGGAGGGAGTGTATGAGGGACAGTGTGCTGGACTCCCTTACTTCAGTCCTTGGTAAAGGACTTGAGGATTTGGCTACTTTCGGTCAAGTTGAGTGCCAGCATCTGCTTCGACTTGAGGACGGAGCCGACATTGTGAAGGGAAGAACTGAGTGGAGGCCCAAACGTTCCTATGGGATGAAAAGCTTCGATCAGCTTCCCGCAGAAAGTGCTTAGGTTGGTTGCATACGGATTCAAAAGCTTGGCTGATCTTCACGCACAAAGCGAGTAGTGCAACAGACCACGGCAATTCTGCTTCCTGTTACTTGAAATCCCATGCTCTCTCTATATATATTCAATTCATTCTATGGTTTCTATTATAATCTTTTTCTATTTTTCTATAGTAGAGAGACCTGTGAGCCCATTGTAATTAGACTACAGGAGCTCTCTATCTTATTACCCAACTCAAGCTGGTGTTTTAGAGTGTTACAGTTATTTACTCAATAGTGTTTGTAATGTATGTGTTTATTTGCCGGTGGAATATGTGGCCCCAAAAAATTCTGAGATAGTGATGTTTCAGTAGCTGCCGCCTGCATAATGTAATGTAATGTCTTCTTTGCCAGCAAATTTCTAATGTTTATTGTTCTGTGTCACTGTGTGTTTTACAAGTGAGTTTATTGTTCTGTGTCACTGTGTGTTTTACAAGTGAGACATCATTATCATTGATAGTATATCATTTGTGTAATGTTAAAGTTAAAGTAGAAGATTATAATACTAAAAAGGGGATTAAGAAAATTAAATAGGGGAAATACTAGGTACTTGATATTGTTTCAATTTATATTTTTTTTCAAAAAGATATTGACGTGTCATATATAATTGGTAATTTTCATAATAATATGATATTGTGTGTATCCGAGCACAAGAATCAAAATATGATAAATTTTAGAATTTTTTTTGGAGTATTTAACATTACTTATGAAATATTAAATATTTAACCCGATTGTTAGATACAGATCATAAAAATTAACTCCTTTGACTTTTTGAACGTAATTTAAAATAATTTTAAATACTCAGTTAAAAATTAAATTAATATTAACAATATCTTATGAACTGATATATTTAATTTTATATTTGTGCAAAATATTAAGTTTTCAAGAGATCCAAACTTCCAATACAACAACAAAGATAAGGCAATTCAAGTTTTTTTTTTTTAATTTGTTTTTGCTTTTTAAAGGAGGCTATTTAATTAAAAAGAAGTAAAACAAAGCACAATAAATTAAATTTCTCTCATTTGGTTTTAAAAAAAACAGACAAAACACAAACAACCATTATATGCTGTAAATTCAATCATGAGGACACTAATGTTTCTTACAGGAGTGTTTGTGTCTCCTACTAGAATCCTAGGGTGTTTCATAGGAGTTGAACTTTAACAGAATATATACACACATATACATACACACTCATTAAAAGGCCAATTCATATTATTATGCTTTAACCATCCTTTCAGCTTCATATTTTCTTGATTTTTAATTATTTTAATCCTAAAAATTGGATCTTTTAACTTCAAGTTCCCCTACACACAATTCTTGAAGGGGGTTTATTCATTTCAGACTAAAGGTACTTGCTTTTCTATGTTCTTTGTATGTATGAAATCTTGAATGTGTGTATATATGTTAAAGATTGTAGCTTTATGTATTTTTTGGGCTTGTTTAGGTTGGTTTTCATGCTAGATTTGATTTTTAGTTATCTTTTTGGATTATGTATCTTGTTCCCTTTTGGGTATTA
>PHNY01272833.1:0-10171 GCA_003724115.2 Anethum foeniculum | reverse complement strand
AAAGTTCANTGATATGATTTATTTGATCTCATAAAAAAACTAAATCAGTATATTGTTTATCGAAAATAATTACATAGTTTTTATCGTAATAATTTGATTGAATAAAAGAACTCATCCAAATTTAATGAAAATAAGACAGTTTGGTTGATGGGAACAAATTACAATACTATCCGATCACTTTGAAAATACCAGACAAATTAAATTAATAACTACAAGTGGATTATAATTATGAAAAACGGTCAAGACAAAAATAAATTACTTTAATTATTAAAACACTCATCCTATTACACGCGTAAAAATTTCCGTATAACAATAAATTTAAATATTAGTATATTGATTAAGTACACAAGACAGATATTGATAAATTTAAACACATTTTTATACAAACAAAATATATATAATGTTAATATATCAATAACAAAGCAACATAATATATNNNAGCAACATATTTTTGTAATCGGGATAATTTTTCAAAACAAACAATTAAGAAGTCAATTAAATAAGTTATATTGAGAAGGCTTATATCAGGTAGAAAATGAAAAATTTTGAAAGCCAAACTATCACATCTTTTGATATTATGCAATAGATGCTCACAAATAGACATACATGATACAACTTACAAAATTGTGACAAATATTTAAACGTATAAAATTTTCAATATTATTTGAATATAAAACTTACTTTTGGTAGGCGAACAAAGCCAATTTATTTTATATATTAAGTTTTAGTTTGTTTCACTTGAAAATACTTGTAAATTAATTATATGTATTAACTTGTAGTCTTTTATACACAAACATTTACGAATACTACTTGTAGTCACTCATTCAATCATATTAGGTATATTTGAGATACTACATAATTTTTTTAAGAAATAGATAATAAGAAAATATAATTACATATTACACAAAAAATTATTGAAAAGGACCCGTGTCTCGCACGGGTTATTATGCTAGTTATAAATAATTCTTGGACATTGAGTTACATATATTTTTGTGTACAATTATTGTATCTTTACATATTTTTAGTCATATATTGCTTTATTATAACGGGTGTCGGCCAAACAAGACATGATACAAGTCGGTGTGATTGTTCTCGGCTGAGGAAGACGTGATATAAGTTTGTATTACGAAGAATTATATAAATCAATTTATTTTGTTATATATATTTTAACGGTTGTCGGCCGAATAAAGTTTGACACAAAATTTGTATCAACAATTATATAAATAGTTTATTTAAGTATAATATATTTTTCTTAAATAGTCTTGACTTTAAAAATGTTTGTATGTATAACGGTTTTACTAAGTTCATAATTTGTAAATTTTTCAAATTAATCTAATGTGGTTTAAAAAAAAGTTTAATCTAATATTTTAAAATTTGACATTATTATGCGTTTAAAATATTTGGTGAAAAAGAAGATAATGACATTAAAGTATTCTTTTGTGATATATAAAGTTTATCTTTGTTGAAAGATGTCTTCTTTCTAGAGTTTTTTTTTTATTTTAAAAATAAACCTTTTTTTTCTAAGTTCTTAAATTTTAAGTAAAGAAATACTCAACTTACATTTTCGAAACAGAAAAAGCACTCAAATTATAGTAAAACAAAATAAGATTTTATAGCGAATTATATAATTAAAACTTTGATTTACATATTCAAAATAAATTCAAAATCATTATAAATAATTCTTAGACATTGAGGTACATTTTTTTTGTACAATTATTGTATCTTTAGTTACTTTTAGTCATACACTATTTTATTATAACAGGTGTCTGTTTAACAAAACATGATACAGGTCGGTATGATTGTTGTCGGCTCAGAAAGACGTGATTTAAATTTGTATTATGAAGAATTATGTAAATAGCTTTATTTTGTTTTATATATTTTAACCGGTGTTGGCCTAACAAAACGTGACACAAAATTAGTATAAAAAATTATATGAATAATTTATTTAATCATAGTATATTTTTATTAAATAATCTTGACTTGAAATTTCTTAAGAATATATAGTTTAGGGCCGCTGTGTAGCGCGGCTATGTCGACTAGTACTTATACAAAGGAGAAAACGGGGGTGTTTATGTGGCGCCTCTCAAATCGTTCCGTACTATTTTTCGAATTTTCTCAATTTTTTGAATTAATAAAGAGAGAAAATTTTAATTACCTTATATTCTCCTAAACTTTACTCTTAACTCAAATTACCTTCTTATTATATTATTCTAAAATTTCTCTACTATATATCAATAACTTTTATTTTCACTCAAGTTATTAAATTACCATCTTATTATTTTCTTAAAGTTTCTCTACTATATATATCAATAAACTTTTCACTTAACTCAAATTATCATTTTATTATTATTCTAAAATTTCTCTACCATATTATTACTTTTTCAAACTTTATTTTCAAGTCAAAAGTTAATTACCTCATTTTCTCTTAAACTTTCTCCTTAACTCAAATTACCATGTTATAATTTTTCTAAAATTTCTCTATCAGATTATTATTCGCTAAATTTTTTTTTCAAGTCAAATCATTGCATAGAATCTATTTACTCTTTCAGTTAATAGAATCAGTAAGATATTAAAATACAAATCATTAAACGGGGAATATAAAAAGTAACCCGTGTATCGTTGGAGATATAATTATTATATTAAATCTGAAAAATTAAAACTTTGGATTTTCTTTTCGATTTTCAATCATTCTATTCAATAAAATAATAAATAGATAATATCATAATTAATAATAACTAATTAATTATCCTTTTTAACCTAAATTTGTTAGATGTTTTTTTTTAAAATAGAACCTATTTATTTATAAATATAACAACTTTTCAAAAATTTAACCTATTAAGAGCAATCCGTGCATGGCACAGGATATAAAACATCACCGTCGGTCGGTACTTGCTGAAATTACTTAATTATCCTTAATTAATAATTTCAAAATTTTTACTTAATTACCCTTACTTAATTAGTATATTAATCAATTACCTTTTTTAAATAAAACATGTTATCTTTTCTATTTTCCCCGACTAAAACACCTCTTTTTCCAAAAATACTTTTTTCATTTTTCTCAACTAAAACATCTCTTTTTCAAAAAATATCACGGACAATTTTATTTAATAAAATACTGAAATTACTAATAACTAACCAATTACCTTTTTCAACTTAACTACCCCTACTTAATTATTTTTTATGAATTATTAATTTTAAGTTATATTACTCCTAATTAGTATATAAATCAGTTGCTTTTTTTTTAACTATAACATATTACCTTTTAAATTTTCCCAACTAAAACGCGTTATTTTTCAAAAATATCACGGACAATTCTATTTAATACCTTCTATTTTAACCATAATTAATATATAAATCATTTACCTTTTTCAACCAAAATACGTTACCTTTTTTATTTTTCTCAATTACCTTTTTCTCAATAGACGAAATATTAAAAGTTTGGTCGTCGGTACTTATTTTTTAGTACACGTTGATTTTACCTAATTACCTTTACTTATATATTTTTTAAAAAATAATTTCATAAACAATTTTTTATACACTATATAAAAATATCACATGCAGTTACCTTTTAATCAAAACATGTCACCTTTTCAATTTTTCTTAACTGAAACACCTCTATTTCTAGAAATATCATGAGCAAACAAGACACATAACATTTTCTATTTTTCTCAAATAAAACAAATATCACATGCAATTATATTTTTCAATCAAAACACGTTACCTTTTCTATTTTTCTCAAATAAAACACATCATTTTTACCTTTTTTTAAAAAAAATTCTAACCAAGTTCCACTTATTTTCCAAAAATAACATGGACAATTCTATTTAATTAAATAAAATAATAATATTATAAGCATTAATGATCAACCAACTACTTTTTTAAACTAAAATGCAGTATCAATTAATTAAAATTAAATTAAAAAAATTCATATAATATTAAAAAAAAAGTCCGTGCATCGCACGGGTTCCAAACTAGTATATAAGTAAAATACAGGGAAAAGGAATATAAAATATATTAGTATGTAGCATGTGTTTTACCTAATATATGTGTTTGTTTTTCATGACGTTATAACAAAAGGATTATAATCTGTTATCAGATATGCAACGAAGCAAAACACAATAAAGCTAAATGAACACTTTAACTAGTTTACTTGCTTAAAACTGAGTATCACGGATTACAAATTTTGTGTCACCATTACAGTGCATCAAGAATCAAATGAAGAAAGAAGAAAATGAAAAGTGTTACAGAGTGAAAATGAGGGAGAGAAGAAATCGAGGAAAAGAGTGAGAGATTGTAGATCTAACTAACTAAACATAAAGGAAAGAGAGTAATGTTTTATATTGTCCAACAAACTTTCCTGCTAATTCTCTAATGAGCTGGAATGGACAGCTGAGTTGGATTGTTTTGCTGACATGGAATCAACATGCTCAATACCACCCCGCAAGCTTGGGATGGGAAGAACCATGCCAAGCTTGGACTTCATCACATTAAAGTGAGGAGAAGGGAGAATTTTAGTCAGCAATCAACAGGTTGGAAAGCAGTAGGGAGATTAGAGAGCTATATCAAACCCTCAAGAACATTTTCTCTAGTAAAATGGCAATCAATAGCGATGTGCTTTGTGCGTTTATGAAAGATGGGGTTCTTGGCAATGTATATAGCAGATTGGTTGTCACATCGAAGCTGGATAGGTAAAAGATCAGTAATCCCTAACTCAGTAAGAAGACGAACAAGCCAAGTTATCTCAGAGGCTGCAGCAGCCATTGCACGATATTCAGCCTATGAGGATGAACGAGAAACTGTAGATTGTTTCTTAGACTTCCAGTTAATAGGTGAATTGCCAAGTAGAACCAGGTAACCAGTAACAGATCTAAGAGCATCTGGGCAAGATGCCCAGTCAGAATTAGAGAAGGCCTGCAAAGTTAGATGAAGAGTGGCCTGCAAAAGAATACCCTGTCATGCAGTAGAATGTAGATAGTTGAGAGTATGATGTAAAGCCTGTAATTGAGGTTCACAAGGTGATTGCATAAACTGGCTTAAAGTCTGAACGGTGTAAGATAAGTCCGGGCGTGTGTGAGTTAGAAAATTAAGCTTTCCCAGAAGACAACGATATTGAGAGGGATCAGAAAGCAATGCTCCTGAATCATTGGAAAGCTTAAGTGTAAGAGGGAGAGGTGTTGCAATATTTTTGAACATAGTAATGCCACTATCATGCAACAGTTCTCGAGTAAACTTCCATTGAGTAAGAGTAACTCCATTTGCAGAATATCCCACTTCAATTCCCAAAAAAAAATGCAGGAGTCCCAGATCTTTAATACTAAACGTCTTGTGCAAATGATCTTTAAGAGACTGTATTGAAGACAAATTACTCCCTGTGAGAATTATGTCATCGACATAAACAGCAGCCACTGTTAAATCTGACCCATTACCCTTGAGAAACAATGAGTAGTCGTTCTTAGATTGAACATAACCCTGAAACTTAAGTTCAGTTAAAAGTTTTGAGAACCATTCTCTGCTAGCCTGAGTAGCCTATATAAAGATTTCTTGAGTCGACAAACCTTATTACCAGCAAAAAGACCCTCCTCTTCATGTAAATCACCATGATGAAAGGTGTTATTAACATCAAGTTGGAACAACTTCCAGCCTCTACTAGCTGCTAAAGAAATAATACTACAAACAGTGGTCATCTTAATGACAGGAGAGAAAGTCTCATGGAAATCAATACCATACTTTTGGGTGAAGCCTTTAGCGACAAGACGGGCCTTGTACCTCTCAATGGTGCTGTCAGAATTTAGTTTGAATATATACACCCACTTACACCCAATTGCACGTTTACCTTTTGGCAGATCAACAAGGTCCTAAGTATTATTCTTAACAAGAGCAGCAAGTTCAAGATCCATGGCCTTAACCCAGTTAGGATTTTTGATAGCTTCTTGATAGGATACAGGTTCTACAAGTTTGGATGTATATGCAATGAAGGCCTTTTGAACCACAGGTAGAGCATTGTAAGAAACTAAATTGCACCAATATTGAACATGCAAGGACTGAGAGGTGATATTAGAACAAACATAATCATGTAAGTGAGAAGGTGGGTGAGAAGATCTGCTAGATCGTCTTGGTTGAACATTAGTAGTTTGTGGAACATGTTGTTCAGGAGAGGAATCAGTAGTAGTGTGGGATGAAAACTCAGACTGATCATTTGGAATATCAAAAACATCAATAGCAGTATTGTAACATCCCATATCGATAAGAATAAGAGTGTTTGGGACCTTTATAATGACAAGTTAATAACTAATGTATACCAAATCGCTAGCTTTTTCGGACTGGCTGTGGTGGGTTGTTGGGTCCGGTATACATTCGGTTATGGGCTTGAATATTATAAATGGTATCAGAGCTCTGCCCGACCGGAAGTGCAGAGGCACTGCCCGGGTTCCGTATGTGTGTTTGTGGGCTTGACGAGGACGTCGACCCTATAAGAGGGGGTGCTTGTAACATCCCACATCGATAAGAATAAGAGTGTTTGGGACCATTATAAGGACAAGTTAATAACTAATGTATACAAAATCGCTAGCTTTTTCGGACTGGCCTGTGGTGGGTTGTTGGGTCCGGTATACATTCGGTTATGGGCTTGAATATTATAAGTATAGCTATCAATAGGAGGAAGTTCAGTATGAATAGGTAGGTAAATAGCAGATGGCTGTGTAGGAAATTTATCAGAAATGTGGAATGGAAAATGTTCTTCAAAGAAACGAACATCTCGAGATACTGAGATTTTTTTAGTGAGCAAATTTAAAACAATGTAGCCTTTCTGAGAAATAGGATACCCAATAAAGATGCAAACATTAGCTCTAGGATCCAACTTATTATGATCATGCTTTAGAGTTGAAACGAAACAAAAACAACTAAATATTTTGAGTGCAGAGTAATCTGGTTTATTTCGAAATAAAATTTCAAACGGAGAAATATTATTTAGTTTTCTGGAAGGCATACGATTGATTAAATAGGCAGCAGTTTTTACACATTCACCTCAATAAAGAACTGGTACCTTAGATTATATGTAAAGTGCTCGAGCTGTTTTCATTAGGTGTTTGTGCTTGCGTTCCACAACACCATTTTGTTGTGGCATATCACTGCAGCTAGTCTGGTGCAGAATTCCTTTAGATTGATAGAGAAGTTGTATTGGACCATTGCATAATTCCTGTGCATTATCAGTTCGTATTTTCTGAACATTTGCAGAAAACTGAGTTTTAATAGGTTCCACAAAATTAGATAGAATTTGAACTGCATCAGACTTTTTGTGCATCATTCGAATCCATGTGATCCTTGAGAAGTCATCAACTATTGTAAAAAATAGCTTACAACCATCTTCTGTAGCATCTTAAACGGTCCCTAAGTATCGACATGTAAAAGTTTAAAGCATTTTGTCGACCGTATTTCACTGTTAGGAAATGGTAAACGCTGTTGCCTTGCTCGAGGACAAACAGTGCATAACAGTTGGTCAGACAGCTCTTGTCCAGGCACGCTTTCTTCAATAAGTTTTAGCTGCTGAAAGGGAATATCCCCCATTCGTAAATGTAGTAGCTTTGCACGTTCAAGATTGGAAGAAACAACATTAGCAAAGTGACCTGAAGAAACATTAGAATCTGAACACAAATTTGAACATTCTCTTCCATCAGTCAAGTATAAACCATGTTGAACATTACCAAGATGTTGTGGAATTTGCATTAGTGTACTCTGAATAGTACAACCAACAGAACTAAACTGAATGACTTCCTCATCTTTGCACAATTTAAGAACATAAATCAAGTTGAATTTAAACGTTGGAACAAAAAGCACATTTCTGAGAATGATATTACCATTAATCTTGATAGTTCCCATGTGTGTCACCTTGATTTTACTACCATCAGGTATAGTAATGTAATTATTCTCTTAAGGGATTTCAAAATAAGAATCAAAGAGAGCAAGATCATGACACATATGATCAGAAGTATAAGGTAATAAGCAATGAGAACCTGCAAATAAACCACTGCATCCAACTTCACTGCCAGCTCCAGAATAAGATCCATTGCAACATATGTAGCATATCTCCATTGCAAGTAAATGATTATATTGATCCATTGCAACTCCTTCGTTTTGATTAGACTCAATAGATTCATCACCAGCAACATATGTAGCATATCTCCTTGGAGGATTTTGCTTAAAACCAGGTGGATACCCGTGAATCTTGAAACAACGCTCAACACTATGGCATGGCACTTTGCAGTGATCACAAAAATATCGCTTAGTATTGAACAATCTTTGACCAGAAACATCATTTCTTGAAACATTTTGTCCTCTAAACTGATTTTGGGACAAATTGAAAGGCTTATAATTCTGTTGTCTATCCCCGTAAGATCTTTTCTCAACCGCAAAGGCTACAGAGTCTGTCAATGTATTTGGAGCTTTACTTATTTCTCGATGCCTTTGCTCTTGCATCAACATACGATATGCTTGAGGCCAATTTGACATAGTCTCCATCATCAAGATGTGAGATCTAACATTCACATACTGACTTGACAATTTCATTAGAAATAACATCAATCTCTGATCCTGCTGAATTTTCAAGAACTTCTGTGAAACATTACAAGTACAAGCAGCACATTCACAAGTAGGAAGAGGGTGAAGATCATCTAATTCATCCCAGACTATCTTCAATTAAGTATAGTAATAAGAAATTGGTACATTATCTTGATTAGTTTGATACACTTCTTGTTGCAAAGCATAAATCCGAGCAGAAGTTACTTGACCAAACCTATCTTCAAGATCCACCCAAACATCTTTAGTCGTATCAACATAGAGTATACTTGCAGCAATTTTCAGATCAAGTGAAGTGATTATCCAACCAATAACCATAGAATTACACCTACTCCATGCTTTAAAATTTTCTGCTGTTGTTTCAGGTTTGTTCAATGTTCCATCAACAAAAGACATTTTGTTTTTAACAGTTAGGCCGATCGTCATCGACCTTTTCCAATTTGCATAGTTTGTACCATTAAACACAACTGATACTAATTTCATCCCTGTGTGATCTGATGGATGAAGATAATACACACGACTTGGATCTTGATTTAGTTCCATTATATCAATCAATTTACGAACAAATCAATCAATCGCTAAAATCTGTAACAAATCACAATCGCAACACAAGATTATAACAAACAGATCACAGCACACAATTAAGATCGAGTAGATCGGAAAAGAGTGACGAAAAGAACGATGTTACCAGTCTTAAGAGCTGCAATTGAAGAAGACGATCATAAACTAATTGCAAACCAAAAAATCCTTCAGCTCTGATACCAAGTTATCAGATACGCAACGAAGCAAAACACAATAAAGCTAAATGAACACTTCAACTAGTTACTTGCTTAAAACTGAGTACCACAGATTACAAGCTTTGTGTCACCATTACAGTGCATCAAGAATCAAATGAAGAAAGAAGAAAATGAAAAGAGTTACAGAGAGAAAATGAGGGAGAGAAGAAATCGAGAAAAAGAGTGAGAGATTGTAGATCTAACTAACTAAACATAAAGGAAAGAGAGTAATGTTTTATATTGTCCAACAAACTTTCCCGCTAATTCTCTAATGAGCTGGAATGGACAGCTGAGTTGGATTGTTTTGCCGACGTGGAATCAACATGCTCAATATAATCCTGTAAAAAATGATTTATTAAATAAGGATTATAATCCTACGGGATAATTTAAACGATTATATTAAAGGATTATAGGAGGAATAAATTTTTACAAAACATACATTGAATTTAAAAATTTAACGGATTACAATCCTATCATATACTTTAATACTATGAAACAAAAATGGGAGGCAGAGCCGGAGACCTTAGCAAGCTATATGGTGTGCTTCCACAAGCACAGCATGTTACTCTATGTTAATTTGTTAGGATTGCTCAAAAGAGCAGAGAGGAAATCTTAGAAGATTGATGTCTAGAGTAACATAAAAGTCGAATCTAAAAGTTTAGAAAAAATCTCAAAATATCGTATTTATAGTCTACCTACGAAGATTCCACTGTTTTATACATAGAAGAAAGTAATATATTTGTCCAAAATGTTTAAACAGGGTGAGCCACCGCACAGGGCCCCCGAAAATATAGGGCCCCAAATTTTTAATTTATATATATATA
>PHNY01272821.1:14241-26415 GCA_003724115.2 Anethum foeniculum | reverse complement strand
AAAAGCTACTCCTTCAACGAATAGCCAAATTGATCTTATCCGTTGAGGCTACAACCACTAGACTTCTACTTAAGTGTTTTGCACACCTTATCATCAACCTAATGCATATATTCCTAACAGAGTGGATATGATTAGATCTCATATCTCACAATAGTGGGGGTTCTCATTTGAGCGCGACCCTATATATATATATATATAGTTAAAATAAAATATATAAAATAATATAATTATAAGAAAATATTAAAGATATATTTAAATGAATAAATATTATTTATTATTAAATAAATAATATTTTTATTTATTAATAAATAAATAAATAAATAAATATATATATATTTCATCCCAAGCAAATTCATTCATCTCACGTTCTGCTCAGTATTTTTGACGGTAATAGTCTTATGTTTGGTTGATTGCGAGGTATGGGCTTTGTGCCCAATTAGATGATGTAGCCCGTTTATATTCTAATATACTTTTCAGTATTTGGTCCATTCACATATGGGTGAATTCCGACCTCTTTTTGCATAAACAAACAGAAGTTTTTACCTCCAGGCTTTTTACCGACTTGACTCCACTGACCAAGATGAAGTCGATGCCTTATCTAAAGGTAGTTTATAACACTTCATTTTTTTTACAATTACATTTTTTGTCGGTCTAAAATTCCAGATTAGAATCTTATTTATTCATGTAATAGATCAAAATTTCATTTTTAGAATATAAACACACACATGTATAAATTTTTAAGTTTGAATTTGCTGAATAATTAGTTAAAGGTAATCAAGTAAATAAAGCAGACAGCGAACGACTACCAACAAAAATTTCAATATTTTGTTTTT
Source organism: Anethum foeniculum (assembly GCA_003724115.2). Lineage (NCBI taxonomy): Eukaryota > Viridiplantae > Streptophyta > Magnoliopsida > Apiales > Apiaceae > Anethum > Anethum foeniculum. The sequence goes on along the minus strand of PHNY01272821.1, from coordinate 25,582 downwards.
AATATAATAGTATAGATTCTGGCAAAAAAAAAATATATAATAGTATAGATAGATAACTAGACCTACCCAAATTCTCTTAACTAGCCACGTCATACGTATTCACCTCACTCGTCGAGAATTTGTTTTAAGATTGGGCATGATCCGTCAACCCAACACAAACTCGAATTTTACAAGTTAGAATTATTAGTAGATGAGTATGGGTAGAAAATGTGTTAGTCCCAAAATTGACCTATATAAAAAACGAATTATGAGTTAACTTATTTAACTCGACCTCGACCTACATAACTCGTCTAACTATTCTTTTTAAAATATTTTTAAATATAGACAATGTACCAATATAATCTGTCACATAATCACGAGCATAAAATGATTTAATTTTGAGAAATGTTATTCCCAGAGCACTTTTTTTATTTCCAGAGCTAAAAAGTGTGAAAAGTCCAAATTACTCCTTGCATTAATTTTTTTAAAGAATATTTATTATACATGCAGGGGTAGTTTTGTCTTTTCACTTTCTTCTTACTCTCGGAAAAAAGAGCTCTCGAAATAACATTTTCCTTAATTTTCTTTTAAATTATTCGTTTGTGCTCCGAACACAATTCATAAATTAAATCGGGCCTTTAACTCCATTAAGTAACCCAAACAACCCTTTGAAAATATTGATCTGATTCTCGAGTGATGTCTCTCAAGTCTCTTTATATGCTTTACCCTTCCGAATTAGGTTACGCTCTGATCAACTGTTATGGACTTTTTAAAATTGAAAAAAAGATTGCTAAGTTTGTGAATGAACCTAATCGTTTCAGAAAAGTTGTATCCCTCCAGGCTTTTTACCGATTTGACTCAACTGACCAAGATCAACTCGATGCCTTATCTGAAGGTAGTTTATAACACACTTCATTTTTTTTTGCTTATACAATTACATTTTTGTCAGTCTAAAGTTCCAGATTAGAATCTTATTTATTCATTCATGTAATAATAGGTGAGAATTTTATTTTTAGAACATAAACACACACATTTCTAATTTTTTAAATCTGAATTTGTAGGTAGAGTTACTGCTAAATTGAGTAGTTTTTTAAAACTTAATCTCCCTAAAGTCGAGCCCGGAAAGAAAGCAGAATTTTTTTTAGGAGTGGAAGATCCCAAACTTGGTCCAAAAATCACTGATGTAACAAATATCCCCTGCATTAGCTATCAGTTTGTTCGAGAACTCCTTCGTGGCGTGCACTTGCATATTAATGACTTGCTTGAGTTTCCTAAGGTTGTATTAAAAATGTACTAATATAATAAATGTATTTTCCTTCTTCGTATTTTTGTATCTCTCTCATCTATTACATATTTTTCTTGTATATTATACATGTATACTAATTTTTTCATTTTTATAAATTGTCGAGCTAAGTGTTGGTTATTCTTGGAATTATTCATTATTGAACATATCTTTATTTGTATAAATTTTAGATTTTGTCAATATTTTAAAACATTATGCACTTATCATTGTGGATGCAAGATAATGGTGGTATCAAGACTATAAGTAAACCATGTTGTGTAAATTTACGTTTGAGGATTTGTTGCTATGATAATGACAATAACTATATTATCTTTCTAGCGTTGAACTGATTAGGGGAGTGAAAAGACATTGACAAGTAAGTGAAACAGACCTATCAATTATGCCAATAACCTTTGTTTTGATGAATGAAATACATTTTGTTATGCATAAGTTCCTATTTCTTTATATAGTTTTTGTATACATGTATAATCATTTCCTAATATTGAATTATTTGTGAGGATTAAATGAATTATTTGTCATATATTTACATTCTTGTAAATAAATTGATAAGATGTTCATCAGCTGCTTCATTTTCCGGTAATATTTTATGGTTGTTAGCAGGTGTGCCTTGGGATCATCATTTGAAAATTTAGATGTTTTATGCTTCGTACTGTTTATCTTTTACTTGTTTCCTTTTTTTTTTGTTTTACTTTAGTTCTTTTCATCGACTTGTTACACTTCTTTTAATTATAACTCACATTTATTTACCTAACAAATTCACTTAAAAAGAATATTTTACAACGAAATCATCATCAACACTTTCGATGTGAATTTTATACATAAAATCACTTTCGATTGTCATCAAAACAAGTCTATTTATCCTTTTTTTGTGAAATATTTGTCCATAAATAAGATTCCAGTGCTCATTTCTGCAAATACAATGGTAACAACAATAGTCAGTAATATTTTATATATAATTGTTACATTATGAAAGCACGTAAATCATTTTAAGAACTTTAGTGAATCTACTGTGTCATGTCCCTATATATAGCTCTGTAAGTTGTAATGTCTCTATTATCTGATACGAAGATCAAAATGAGACCTTTCTTCTTGTACTGATCGGTGCTTATTTGTATTTGAGCTTCTAAAAGAGATGTATATTCATACAATTGTTCATATTTGTAGTTAATCACTCTGTTGTGAGCACTTGAGCCGGTAGTATAGTTTATTTGGAAGAGGAGTAAATAACATAGATATAGTAACTTTTACAAAATATTGTCTAGTTTTCTAAATCAACAAAATGGTGGCTGAATTTCCTTCACGCCTTTTCAAAAATGGTTGTCGTCAACTCCCGTTAAGTCTTCGCCGTTCACTAATATATTTAAAGTGTAAATTACAAAATGGTGGTTGTACTTTAAAAAGTATAGCCACTATTTTGAAAATAAGTGTAAATTACAACCACTATTCTGTAAATTACGCTTTAAATATATTAGTTAACGGTGAAGACTTAATGGGGAGTTGAAGGCAACAATTATCTGAAAAAATTTAGGGAAGGTTGACCATAATTTGAGAATAATAAAATTTGGCCACTATTATAAAAATCGGTGTAAAGTACGATCACCACTCTATAATTTACTCTTTCTAAAAGTTTGCTATTTTTTGTTTATGACCTGCTGAAAATACTAATTCTGCAATGTTCTAGTGTTTTTACCTGTTCTAATCTATCTATTATCTATACTAAATCTATACTAAACTATAATAGCTAAACACGATATAATTTGTAGTTTGGTTACCCCATTTTTTGGTCATCCCTCACCACAACCATTAGATCTTCCAAATCAAATGATTATAACCGTCAGATCAAAATACAACCTTTCACTCCCATCTGTTACATGTATATGCAAGATACAGTTTTGCACTCTCCAATCTTCTGCCCCTCTCACTCCCTCGTGTCCAGGGACGAAGCCAACACATGTATATTAGGGGGGGCAAAATTTTTTTCATCAACACAGTAAAATATTTAATGAAATAAATACAAAATAACTTAGTAAAAAATTTATAATAGAGCTCTATGCTTCTTCTAATATTCAAGAAACCCATCTATAATTGAGTCAATACTAAAACTTTTCGCTATTTCTCTTTCGATATAGATAAGCATAAAATGATTGAGAAACTCATCATTATAATTCGAATTCTAAGTCATAGTCTTTAATTAGCAGGTAACACACATAAAATCAAGTTGTATTTTGAATAAGAGTAAGCAACATTTCAACAATCTCTCAAAAACTAAACGTTTTGCTTCTTGAGAAGAAAATAAATTATGTAAGAACAAGTAAAAATATTACATGGATAATAAAATTTGAATTGACGATATTAATTAAGAAACTGATAGAACAAGAGAGGACTAACTATGTTATACAAAAATACAAAAATGAAGAAGTGAGGTATGCGTTTCTGGGATGGAAGAAAGGGGGACTCTTATTTTTAAAAATAGACACATTGACGTTTGTCTTTGTTATATATCACATCCCATAATTTATTTTTTAAAATAATACAATTATATATATGCATATTTTTGTTTATTTTTATTTTTGAAATTTTTCTAAAAAATTAACAAGAGAAAGTCTACTAAATTAAAATTTTATTTCCAAATTTTTATTTTAAGGTGCGACCAAATATTTTTTTAGAGGGGCCAAAATTTATAAGCCTCGTCCCTGCTCGTGTCTTTTCCAAATTTTCCCAACCTCTCTTCCTCGAATTAAAGATCGAAAATGATATACACCAACTTACTAAAATGTTGTATCAAACATAAAGTGTGCTATTGTATTTGATGAAATGTTTGACTGAATTGTATCTTAATCACTATGAATAATTTTGTTTAAGTTATTGTGAACGAAATTCTTCTCCTGGCCTGGGATTGGTAATGGAGGATTTCATGTGCCCTAACCTCACAGGTTGCGTACCTAGATTGCCATGCAATATGTAATTCTATCGATTACTTATGATGACACTTGTCTTTTCAGTTTAGAATTTCTTGATGCAGATTACTTTATGGGCTGATGATGCATTGAACTACGACTAGTGATTTTGTTATAAGATATTAATTTTATATAATAATCCTATCAACTACCGGAGATAAGATGAATTTACAAAACCAGATCCACTGAAGAATAGAGAAAGAGATGAGAGAAAGAATAGAGAATAAGATGAGAACTGAGAAATGTAATATTTTCATAGATACCTCCACACAATGTTTACAACTTGTATATATTTTGCCAACAACAGTTTAACAACTTTTTCCGCCTAAACAATTCCAAACTTTATTCTAAAATATTGATTATAAAATAGTAATTCTAATGCCCATAACATTCCTTCCCTCTTCAAGAAAGAACTTTCCCACAAGTTATGTACTATTTTTTTTAAGAATACAACTGTAACAATACAATAGAATAAAACTAAAGCATTAACTCCATCTTATAGCCTTAGATTCAACTTCAATTCTGTAATTATATTGACATAAATTGAGGATATTGCTTCTCGAACTTTTCCGCTATTTCCCAAGTAGCATCCCGTTCAAAAGTCCCTGCCCATTTAATGAGAAACTGGACCTGCACCTTGTTCTGGAACTTCACCACCCTTCTATCCAAAATGCCATAGGAGTCTTTGAATTAGTAGCATTTGTATTGTGCATCCAAGATGGAATGTGAGCATTAATAGGTAGAGTACCATGAAAAGCTTTGATTTGAGAAACATGAAAAGTATTATGGATTTGAGCTGAAATGGGAAGCTTGATCTTGTAGGCCACCTTACCAATCTTGGCCAAAACCTGAAAAGGTCCAAAATGTTTGAAAGGTAATTTGTGATTCTTTCTTACTTGTACTGTCTGCTGCCTATAAGGTTAAAGCTTCAACCACACCCAATCACCAGCAGAAAATTGCCTCTCAGACCTATGTTGATCATTATAAAACTTCATTCTTGCTTGTGCTTTTAACAACTGGTTTTTCAAGCTAACAATCATCTCCTCTATTCTCTGTAAACTCCTATCAATTTCCTTGTTCATAGACTTTCCAGCTAAATAAGGTAAGTGTAAAGGAGGTGGCTGGTTATACATTATCCCATATGAAGTCTTCTAAGTCGTAGTATGATAATGAGTATTATACCACCACTCAGCTAAATGTATCCATAATGCCCAATCCTTTTCTTGTTCACCACACATACACCTCAAATATGTCTCTAAACACCTATTAACTACCTCTGTTTGTCCATCAGTAGCAGGATGGTAAGAAGAAGAAATTAACAACTCAGTACCATGCAATGAAAACAGTGCTTGTAAAAAATTGCTAAGAAATATAGCATCTCTCTATCACTGACTATGCTTCTAGGCCACCCATGTAATTTAAACACATGGTCTAAATATACTTATACCACTTGTATAGTAGTAAAAGGATGAGACAGACTCATAAAGTGAGCACATTTGCTCAATCTGTCTACTACGACAAAAATCACTTCTTTACCCTGAGACTTTGGCTACCCCGTAATGAAATCCATAGAAACATCTATCCACACATCAGTAGGAATAGGGAGAGGCTCGACCAAACCTGGATATGCTGATACATCATACTTTACAGCTTGACAAGTCTGATAGTCCCTCACATTCTAAAATCTTTAGTTAATCCTCTCCAATGAAATAAGTGCCTGATTCTCTTCACAGTCAAGTCCCTCCTTGAATGTCCCCCTTCAGGAGTAACATGATACCAATTTAAAATCTTGGTCTTCAATTCAGGGTTAGGTCCAATCAAAATTTTACCTTTCTTCTTGATCAATCCATCTAACAATATGTAATTAGGTACAAACACTTGTTGTTGCAACTGTTGTAAGATATGCAGAGTGTGTTCATCAGCTATATAGCTTTGCTTGATTAAATCTTCCATCTCAGATGAAACGACAGAAATTGATAAGCATAATACCTCCTTATTGTGCATTCGAAACAATGCATCTGCAGCTACATTTTCTTTCCCACTTTTGTATTGTATTTCATAATCAAAGCCCAAGAGTTTAGATAATCAAAAATGCTGAAAAGGAGTGGATATTTTCTGCTGAAGTAACCATTTAAGGCTTTTATGATCAGTCCTAATCACAAAATGGTTATTTAACAAGTATTCTTACCACTTCTGAACTGTAGTAACGATTGCCATAAGTTCTTTCTTATACAAAGACAAATTTTGCCATTTTGGACCAAATTTTTTACTTGTAAAAGCTAGAGGATGCTCTCTCTGCGTCATTACAGCCCCAATACCAAACAGGGAAGCATCTGTTTCCACTACAAAAGTTTCATAAAAATGTGGCACTGCCAATATAGGAGAACTACTCAAAGCTTGTTTAAGTTGTTCAAAAGCTTGATGTGAGCTAATATTTCATTCAAATGCACATTTTTTAGTAAATCAGTTAAATGCTTACCGATCAAAGCAAAATGTCTGATAAATTTGTCGTAGTAGCCAATGAGTCCCAAAACACTTCTTAATTACTTTACATTTTTGGGTTCAGGCCGCTGGACAATAGCAACAATCTTCCTTGGATCAGTTTCCACCCCATTTCCTGATATAAAGTGACCCAAATATTCCCATTTTTTGCATAGCAAAAGAGCATTTAAAGTCTTTAGCATACATCTGATTCTGCTGCATTAACTGTAATACCTCATCCAAGTGATACTAATGTTCCTTCATATTCTTGCTATAGATAAGAATATCAACAAAAAAGACCAACACACTCTTCCTCAACAAGGGTTTAAAAACTGAATTCATCCACCTCTGAAATGATGCTGGAGCATTTGTCAAACCAAATGGCATGACTACTCATAATGACCTCTATGAGTCTTAAAGGCAGTCTTAAAAATATCATTACGGTTTAATCTCATTTGATGGTATCCAAACATTAGATCAAGCTTACTGAATACTGTAGATCTTGCCAATTCACCTATCAGTTCTTCCACAACAGGTATTGGAAATTTGTCCTTAACAATCCTCGTATATAACTCTCTATAATCAATGCATAATCTCCAAGTACCATCTTTCTTTCCAACCAACACTATTGGATAAGAAAAGGGCTTGCAGTATCTTGTATTATACCCCTATCTAGCATCTCTTGAACTAATTATTTAATCAGATTTTTTTGTTTAAGAGGATATCTATAAGGTCTAATATTAACAGGAGTACTACCTGGTATCAAAGGAATTTGATGATCATGTACTCCCCTTCTTGGTGGCAACTCTTGTGGTTCTGAGAAAACTGTAATGTACTGCTGTTTTAACTGCTGCAATTCTTGATGAATATCTACAGTAGTGTTTATAGTACAACATTCTGATAGCACCTGTGATGGTGGATTTATTACCTGTAACAAACATAGCTGAGAAGCATTTTTGAATAATTTGGATGATGGTTTGCCCTTTACCACATTAAGTTTCTAAGGATGCACTCCTTTCAAAGAAACTGGTTTATCATTGAATATAAATTCCATCTTGAGCTGTTTAAAATCCCAATATATTGGCCCCAAGGTACTCAACCATTGTATACCCAAAACCATATCATAACTTCCCAAGGAAATCAACATCACCTCAGTATTAAACTCTCTACCACTCATTGTCCATTTAAAGTTCTTACACACATGAGTACAAGAAATGTTATTACTATCTGCTACATCTACAGCCCGATGTGGAATTTTTTCCATGGGACATCCCAATTTTGTAGCAAAATCTAAATCCAAAAAGTTGTGTGTAATGCCTGAATCCACCAATATGTGAACAATCTTACCCTGTGCCAGTCCTTGCACTCTCATTGACTGAAATGATTGACTTCCTACTAGTGCATTAACTGAAATGCAAGGATCATTCTCCAAAATATCAGCATTACTTTCAATACCGCACTCCGTATCAGATACCTCTTTTTCTCCAGAAACTTCCACTGTAAAAATATGAGGTTACCTAAACTTACACTTATGTCCACTTTCATAAAGTTGATCACAGAAATAAAATAGCCTTTTAGCAATCTTTTCTGCCCTAACATTAGCTGGAATATATTTAGTTTGCTTTTGTCTTTGAGATTTTGGTGTAAACTTTGTTAAACCAAACTGATTATCTTTAAAGCAAAAGCTGAGGTTCCCTTACATTATGTCAATTTCATAAATTAATATAGAGAAGCTTTGTGAATTATGAATAAAATGCTATGTATTAAAATAATTTCTGACACACATGATTCGCTTATTAGAATATGATGCTAATAATGGTGTATACGAGACATTATACTATTATGAAATAATAGTTTGTGTGGAAATACGACAAAATAACTTTAGAAAATGAGAATATTGATACATATAAAAGTAAATTAAATTAATTTATTATAGTTAAATTTTATTCGTATAAAAAATTTATAAATATATAATTTTATGTAGTTCAAATCGGATGAGTAAAAATCCATATTCACTTATAAATGGATTTGATCCTTATCAGATTGGATTATTATCAGATCGGTTTAATTTTTATACAATTCATATCTACCAATTTAATCACGGGTCGGACCGGACCGCTGGTCCATTGACAAACCTAGCTACACGAAGTATTGTTTTAAAGTGCTATTTTGGGTCATAATGATAGATTATGCCATTTTGGATATTTTATCCCCAAATTGTGCCGTTCCGGCCGTTTCTTTGACAAGTTATCATTAAATTTCATAAAAAACAAAAAGCTAAAAAGAGAATAAAGGAATTTTAAAGGATAAACATAAAATCCCAAAAATAAAACCGAAAAAACAAAAAAAAACAGACGCAGTTTCTCAACGGTCTCTACTCAATGGACGACACAACCACCCCTTATTCTAGGTCACTAACCGCCGCCGGCGGCGCCAGATCCGGCGGCAAAATCACCAAACGACGCCGTTTCGCCGCCGCCAAAACACCGTACGACCGCCCTCCGCCACCGCCGCCGGAGAATTCGAGTAGTAATTGGCTTACAGGTCATGTTCTCCCCAATACTTCTCGAATCATCGCGAAAGGTGCGATGAAGCTTTTCACGTTTATGACTGACACTAATTCAATCTCCGACGATGATGAGTCAGGTAAATCTCGAGACGTTTCTGTTTTTTACTGCGGTTAATTTAGTTTTTTGCAACTGTATTGTATGTATGTGTGTGTATAGCCTTAATTTTAATCTAATTTTGGTTTCGTGTTGTATATGTGGCAGAGAAATTACGCGTGATGTTGTTGTAATAGTGTTTATCGAATTTATGTGTGGTGTTAGTTGTACCAGTGTGTGTATTGAATTTATGTTATGGTGTTATCTATTTGCGGATTTGTCGGAGGAATATACGTGGTGCTGGTTGTAATAGTGTGTGTAATTTTGGTTACGGTTTGTAGATATGCTCTAACTTTGATTATCGTGTTATATATGTGCCGATGTGAGGGATAGATTAAATGTGGTTTTAGTTGTAATAGTTTGTGTATCGAATTTTGGTGATATATGTGATTATGTGTGTATGTGTTGGAGAGTTTTTGTGGTGTTAGTTGTAATAGTGTGTGTATTGATTTTTGGTTACTGTATTGTATTGTATATGTGCAGAAGTTAAATGTTCGGCTGTAGAACAAAACACCTGTTTAATGTTAAACTAGGATTAAGAGTTTGTAGTTCCCAATGTGAAATGCTGTTTTTTTTCCTTTTTAAGCTCCCATGGAATTACTTTCTTATTACATGAAAAAATGTGATCTTTTATATGTGGTGCCAAAAGACGCAGAGTTTGTTATAATTATAACTTAAAGATGTATTATGTATGTTGTGGTGATTGACCTTAATGTATTTGGAAGGACGTGGATTTTAAATGATCTAGCGACAGTAAGGAAATGTCATTATTGCAAAATATATGTAGTCATTAGTTACATTCCCTTGTAAGTTTGGAATCTTGTTCCAAGTTTTACTAGTTTTGTCAAGATTCAGAGTTCATTATGCTTACAGTCAAGGGGATAATTAGATACATATGTGAACTTAAAATTGTTAGAAGATTCTTATTACGTTAAAGTTGGATGATTTTTGTTATTCATGTGTTGAGATTTCTAGTTGCAGTGACGTATTTTGTGGTCGGTTCGCCGTAGATTAGATACTTCGGTTCAATTTCACGAAATTAGGTCCCAAGTGTACCTATGGTATGCTTTCCCTGATAAATAAGTACTTTTTTGGTGTCCTTGGACCAAAGCAAATAACAAGTATGACTAGTTTTAAATTGTTTCATTCCATTTTTTTCATAAATCATGTTTGACCCTCAAGTCATAACTTTCTTTTTAGTCTCTTTGGAGATCACCAAATATCCAAGTTTTTACCCCTTTATTCAATTCTAAATGGTCCATTGGATCATTATGTTCTACTCCACCACTGACTAGAGATTTTAAAATGCACCTTGGTTGATTTTATCGAGTAAAATGCATTGTATGAATTTTCTTTTCATGATTTCGCACATTGGCATTTCCCCAACTAGTCTGTGTATAAAGGAAAAAAATTATGTATGTTTATGCGGACTTCTGCATTGTCTTTTCTTCAAGTACAGTAGGTACAGAGATTCATATCTAAAGTCAATGTAACAGATTGGTTATCTCAAGGTAATATATGCAAAACAACTGCAGAGTTGCATAAAGTAACACCACATTTGTATTTATATGTTACAACATTATAATCAACCTATATAAAGTACAAATTCGTTTTCTTCGTCCATGCTCTTGCAAGTTTAGCATGTGCTTATTATGATGTTTACAGAATGGTATTAAATAGGAATCAATCGAACGTCATTAGCATCCTTCTACATTTCTCTGAAGCATAATGTAATAAAATTTTGACATAAATTAATTATGGGACATGAGTTTGGTATATTGAGAATTTGAGATACTAGGACTAGCTTGTGAACCTGGTACTTCTTGAATTGTGGAATGGAATTTTCCAGCAATCGGACTAGGGTAATAGTATAGCAGTCAAAAATTCTTAAGTATTAATAATAAGACAAGAGCTGATTATAACTAGAGATGACTAAATGTAACAAAGAATAAAAAAGA
>PHNY01272794.1:1550-11894 GCA_003724115.2 Anethum foeniculum | reverse complement strand
ACAGTCAAGTCTTCTCGAGGGCTTGGCGACTCAGCTGATTTTGTGATTTTGACAAAACTTCTATATAGATAAGTGATTTCCTCTTTTCTCGTTAATACATCACTAATTATATGTTTTGTTTAGACCTTTGTGTTTGTTTTGTTATTGGTTGATTTGCCGGTTCTTGTTAATTGTATATAACTGCCCTATTGTTGCGCGTTTAGTTTGGTGGAGTTACTGCTGTAGGTAAATTTTATACTCCATGTGAATATTATGATTACATTGAATTTATGTGTTTGGAATTCAGCATTTTTAAAGCAACATAACAATTTGAGGCCTTTAATTTCATTCAGTTATGAAGTAGTTTATGGTCCTTATGTTCACAGGTTCGGAATGCGCAGAAAGCGACAGCCCTATTAAGGATTGTACTACTGAGGTTGTTGCGCAATTTAGTAACTGACCTCTCAACGTAAACCATCTTAGATTTCCTCTCTCCTACATTTCAAACCCTGGAAGATTCTCAAGTACTGCAGTTGATACCACACCAATTACTGGAGATTATTTCTTTAATCAGACCGATGTATCCACAACAAGTACCAAACATATTAAGAGAATGAGCTCTGTTCCAGCTTCTAAAAGTAACACCATCCACAATGAAATGGTAAACGACAAAATAAAAAGTCTACCACGAAATCAGTTGAACCCACAACCATTTCGACATCAGGATAATTACCTCTATTTCACATTTACAAAAAAATTGTGGTCTTACATTCCTAAATGCTGTTGTTCATATTTGCAGGTGTCCCACTTTCAACTCTTACTTCGTTAAATAGCTCATCTGTTAAGGGTAGATGTCTTAGTTTACCTTTGTCAGACATCTCTAATAGGTGTAGAACCTCAAGTTCTCCAAATTGTATTAATGTTGGAGACAGTGTGTTGAATTGTACCCCTTTATCCACAACAAGTTATGAGCATGTGAATAGAATTTGGTCTGATCCATCTTCTAAAAGTTGTCTTACGAGGAATGATTTGGAACATGAGAATTCTGAAAATAGGGTAGAGAATATTGTGAAATCACCTCCTTTCCGACATCATGGTAATTAACTTTCAATACAAATGCATACTTTGGTAATATGATTTTTCACTCTTAATTGTAATATTGCAGGTGTGTTATTTTTAACTCGCAAAACACCCACAAGTAAATTAAAACCTAAGGAATCAGTTGAATCACAACCGTTGCGATTTAGGAGGTCATCTTTGTCAGGCAACATTCGACAACAGCCTCGCTTCGGCACGTCAAACACACCAACTACTACAAGTGGTACTTATTTGACATGCTCTTCTGAGAACAAAAAGGTTCAAAACTAACCTCAATGTAGCTAATTAGTATTTACTTTAATACCAGTAGCAGGAGTATCTACACATTTGAGTCGTAAGGAAGCAAGTATGGCGAATTATATAACTTTTGGTCGCATGGAGTCGAAGCGTTTATTTGAAGAAAATAATATACACGAGGATTACGATGTTGCAGGTTTGTTAATTTATGAAGTATTTTCACCATTAACATTTAATATTGTATTTTGCCTTACGATTTCGTTTTCCACCTGTTTTAGAGGTGTCGACCATAGCTGAACTCCAATCTCAGGAGTCCGAAGATTTTTGGAATGATGGTAAATAATTACCACTCAATAAATTAATGTATATTTTTGTTCAATTTGTGCTTACAAGTGCCACTTTATTTCAATATTTACCACTAAATGAGTTGTGTAATTTAAATCATTGCAGACTATGACATAGAGGATGTGGACTGCGTAATTGATGATATACCAGAAGGGATCGATAACTCTGGTATTGGAAAAATACCACCTCAATTATTAATTTTTTCATTGTCAAGTATCACCTAATTTTTTTTATATATTTTTCAGTGCCTCAGGGCTATGCCTCTTTAGGTCCTCCTACTGAATTTTGTAGGAAATGCAATGCTGTAATGTGGAAGGAGGAGAGGACAAATAAAAATGTTAAGAAAGGAACTCCAACTTTTAGTCTATGTTATTGTCAAGGTCAGATTAAACTTCCATCCACACCACCTACCCCTTCTTACTTGAAGCAGTTGTACAGTGATCCAAAGAAGAGTACATCATTCAGGAGGAATATCTGCTTATATAATTCTATGTTTGCATTTACTTCCATGGGTGGCAAAGTGGATCATTCGATTAATTGTGGAAGGGCGCCTTATGTTTATCGTCTTAATGGTCAAAACCATCATGTTTTTGGAACACTTATACCAAACAAATGAGATGATCCTAAATTCTATCAACTCTACATTTATGATACCGAACATGAAGTTGAGAACCAGATGAAATGGGTTAAGGTTGATCATGGTGATGCTATTGACTGTGAAATTGTGAAAGGTTTAGTGACAATGTTAGACGATATTAATTAGTTGGTTAAAAAATTCTGTTACGCACCTGACCGCTTCAAGGAGCACCCTATTAGAGATTTAAAAATAAAATTGAAAGTTTCCCGTTCCGAGAGTGTTCGTGAGAATCTGATTGGACCATCTGAGGAGGTAGCATGTGTGATGGTTGGTGATATTGATACCACTGTTGGTGAAAGGGATATTATTGTGGAAAAGCAGCCACAACATTGTCCAAGGGATATTGTTATAGAGAAATCTGATAAAAACCTTGAAAGGATTTCCACAATTCATCCATCTCTTATGGCTCTGCAATATCCATTACTGTTTCCTCTTGGTGAGGATGGCTACCATGATGAAATCCCTTATGTTGATTCTGAAACACAAAAATTAAAAAGCGAAAGAGAATCACAATGAAAGAATACTATGCTTACCGGTTATAAGTACGCAAGAATGTAGGTACCAAATCTATAACTTTAGATGTATATTTTAGAAAGTTTTTTTGATTACTGCTGTACATGCTAATTTTTTTATTAATTTTTTTTCAGCACTGCACGTTCGATTAGCAGGTCGACTTTACCAACTGTATGTTGTTGATGCCTTTTCATGTATAGAACAAGCCCGATTGTGGTGGTTGCGTACTCACCAGACTAATCTCCGAAGTGATTTGTATAATTCTCTTGCAAAGAAAGTTATGAATGGTGGCACTGATGCTGCCAATGTTGGTAAAGGTTTTTGTATTACCAGCCAATTTTCTTGGTTCTAAACGTTATATGCAACAGAATTTTCAAGATGCTCTCGCAGTTTGTCGTGTCATAGGACATCCTGACATTTTCCTTACCATGACCTGCAACCCTCTTTGGAATGAAATCACTGAAATGATGAAGTTGTTACCCGAATGCTCTCCTCGTGATTCTCCTGATATAATTGCTCGCGTTTTTCATTTAAAACTCGAGCAATTATTAGATGACATAAGAAATAAAAGTTTCTTTGGTGTTTGTGTTGGAGGTAACAACTCTATTTTTGAACCAGCTAATTATTGTTTCAGTTCCATTTGTGTGTTTTAAAAAATCATAATTTTTTTCCAAACAATATCTACAGTTATGTACATTGTGGAGTTTCAAGAGCGTGGTCTCCCGCATGTTCATATGTTAATATGGCTGGATGCAGAATCCAAGAGAAATCTAACCAATAATGTTGATAAGTTTGTCACTGCTGAGATTCCTGATCCCATTACCGATCATGTTGGTTATGATGCTGTCAGAAGTTTGATGATTCACGGTCCTTGTGGTCTCCAGAACCCCCGATCACCTTGCATGAATAATTTCAAGTGTACCAAACACTTTCCTAAGAAGTGAGTACTCATTGCCAAACACTTTATTACTATGATTTTTCCAATATTACTAATAATATGTAATTATATTTTAGGTACTGCAGAGAAACCTATTTTGACCAGTCTGGCTTCCCTATATATAAACGGCGTAATACTGGCTTAACTGTGAAGAAAGGTAAATTTGAACTTGACAATCAGTGGGTAGTGCCTTATAATAGGGAATTGTTGGTCAAATACCAGTGTCATATGAATGTAGAGATATGTTGTCATGCAAGAAGTTTGAAGTACTTATTCAAATACTGCCTCAAAGGTCACGACCGAGCTACTGTTGAGATTTCCAGTCAAAGAAGGGACATTGAAAATGAAGATGAAGTTGTTGTTGATGAGATTAATGAATATTTCGATGGTCGGTATATATGTGCATCTGAAGCTGCCTATCGTATTTTCAGTTTCCCTATTCATTACCGTTCTATTTCTGTTCTTCGTTTATCTTTTCACCTACCTGGTGAGAGAAGTTGTACTTTTTCTGAGAATGATTCCTTGGAGAAAGTTGTCCGAAGAGAGCGGCATAAACATAGTCAGTTGGAGGCTTTCTTCCTTTTAAATCAAAGTGATCCGAATGCAAGACAATATACATACGATAAAATTCCACAGTACTATGTGTGGAATGAGACAGATAGGATATGGACTATGCGCAAGAAAGGGAAACAGATTGGTAGACTATCGTATACGCAACATAGTGTTGGAGAGCTATATTTCCAACATTCGCGATTGTACATCTTTCCAGTCACTGAAGACTGTCAATGGTGTTTGTTGCACAACTTTTAAAGATGCGTGTAAAAAATTAGGTTTGCTGGATGATGATAATGAGTGGCATTCAGTCATCAAGGAATGCTCCATCAGTGGCTTCCCCGAGCAGATAAGGCAACTTTTTGTTCATATTATTGTCAACTGTCAAGTTTCAGAAGTGAAGAACTTGTGGCAGCTGCACTGGAAACATATGGTTGATGACCTCCTGCATACAAGGCATTCAATGTCCACAGACTCGACCACCGTTTTCTCAAATATACAACTATAGTACTTTGCTCTTGCAGGTAAATTACCAACTTAAGCATAATTATAGTTTATCCTTTTTACACAGCTTATCATCTAGACAGATTTATATTTGCTACAGAAATTGATAATCTACTCAAGTCTATTGGAAGATCATTAGCACAGTTCAACCAGTTACCGCAGCCTCCCCCAACCTATTTGCAAACTGGTTTGAATAATTTGGTCATAGAAGAAACAAGTTATAACCTTGAAGAAATGAAAGCAGAGTTTGAAAAGTTGTTTGTACATTGTAATCCTGAACAACTGCAAATATTCAACACTGTAATAGAGTCTGTGCAGTCTAATTCTGGAGGTGTCTTCTTAGTCTATGGCAGTGGCGGGTGCGGGAAGACATTTGTTTGGAAAACCATAATTTATAAGTTACGCTCCATGGGTTTAATAGTACTACCAGTTGCCTCCTCTGGCATTGCTGCCATATTAATGCCTGGTGGAAAAACAGCCCATTCCCGATTCCGAATACCTATTGTAATAGATGATTGTTCTTCATGTGGTATTCGTCATGATTCCAACATAGCTGAACTTATAAAGCACACTAATCTTATTATATAGGACGGTCTCCGCGCGATATTATGAAAGCTGTTGATCCTAAAAAATATAGTATGCGGTTTGGAGGTATTAAGGTTGTTCTTGGGGGAGATTTTCGACAGACTCTTCCCGTTATAAATCAGGGTTCTCGTGGAGATATAGTGTCTGCCAGTGTAACCAGATCCCAGCTTTGTCTTAAATCAAAGATTATGTTGCTTTATCGGAATATGAGACTTAACCAAGCGGAAAATGAAGAGGAGGTTGAACTGTTGAAGGATTTTGCAGAATGGGTTCTTAAGATTGGCAATGGTCAAATTCAGAGATCAGAAGATTTGAGTTTGAACTATGAGGAGGATGACATTTTTATGCCACCTCAATTTTGTGATCCTGAGTTGAAGAATTCTGTAGAAAATATGATAAAATGGACGTACCCTGATTTTTTGTCTATGTACAAGTCACCAAAGTATATAAGTGAGAGAGCAATCCTGACTCCAACCAATCAAATAGTCAGTCACCTTAATTCAGTTATTGTTGATACCATACCTGGTGAGGAATTTACTTACAATAGTGTGGACAAAGTTGAAGACTTTGGTGGCACACAAATTGACATTTACTTTCCCTCCTGAGTATTTAAATTCTATTAACATTCCAGGCCTCCCTCCTCATGCCCTTAAGTTGAAAGAAGGGGTTACAGTGATGTTGATGAGGAATCTAAATCAAACATTAGGACTCTGCAACGGCCCACACATGATTATTACGAGATGTCTGAACCACTGTGTCGAGTGTGAAGTTATTTGTGGCGCATTTGTTGGTACCAAACACTATATTCCTAGGATGGAACTTTGCCCCACAGAGACAAATCTGCCTTTCAAATTGATCAGAAAACAAATGCCGCTCCAAATTTGTTATTCAATGACTATCAACAAGTCATAGTGACAGTCCCTTGAGCGAGTTGGTTTGTATTTGCCAAATCCAATGTTTACACATGGGCAACTCTACGTCGCAGTTAGTCGGGTTACATCACCTTCCGGCCTAAAAGTTTTCATTGATTCTAAGACTGGTGAATCCACCAATGTTACTAAGAATGTTGTTTACAAAGAATTTTTTTATAATTTACCCTCATAGTACACCAATGGACAGTGTTCCTATTTCTGGCCGCCTTTATATTGACAAGTATTTGAAATTTTGTACAAATTTCGGAAAATATAAATAAATTTGTATATGGAAGGACGATCTATTTCAAATATGTTGTTTTTTTCAGAGGTTATTTTACTTGTGTAAATATATTAAATACTCCCTTTCCATAGCCTTTGAAAGCACCTCCCTATTTTAACCTAAAAGATTATAAATTTCGAAGTCCAACTAATTAAATAGAATAATGTGATCACGACCACTGCTTTGGTTAAACAGTGAAGATATTTAGTTATGTTTACATCTTTGGTTTCGTACAATCTAACATAAAGTATCATAAAGGATTACATATCACCAGGCTATACAGTCCACCGATTACTATTACACATCTCTGCTTTCCCTTTTTACGTGCTCAATACAATCAATTCATGGATAAACCACAATATCAATCCTTGAATGAGCTAAAGCCCTTTGTAAGGAAGGATTGGCAATTACATGTCCAGATTTTTAGGAAATGGGAAGACTATGGTCGGAAAGATGGATGTCAACCAGGTTTGAATGTCATTGTTGTTGATGAGCATGTAAGTTGACATTGCTTTAATATGTAGACCATTTTCTCTGTTTAGAAGCAGTTATAGTTAAAACATACTACCTTCATTATTCTTTTAGCATGAACGGATGCATATCTGGATTTCCCTGAAATTACTTTGTTCCTTCTCTAACACTTTGGAGAACGGTCAAATGTATGAAATAAAGAATTTCATAGTGACTCCCTACACATCGAAGTATAAATGTTTTGCTTCCGAATATCACATCTACTTTAACAAAGAGACCTCTGTAAAGTATTTGCCTATTCCGGCTTATGTTCCCCGTGGTGAAGTTTTCGACTACTATTATTTTGGAAATATCAATGCCCAATTGTATCAAGACAATCATTGTATTGGTAATCCACATAGTCAATTTTCCTTTTTTTTGTTAGCTTTTTTGTACATTGGTAGACTCTAATTTGTTGATTATTTTTATATATATAGATGTTATTGGTGTTATCAAGGAGAGGGAAAACCTCCGTTCAATTTTTGACAAATATAATGAATCTCATTCCATGCTAGATCTTGTGATAACCGACTGTATGTAAGTGTTACTAATAACTAACGTGCAGGTATATCAATTATTTTCAGCTCATTTTAATGTGTTTCACCATTTTTTCTTTTCTTGCAACGCAGCTATGACATTCCAGTTTGTTTATGGGACGAACTTGCTATTTCCACTAATGTTGCATTGAACAACGCTGCCCTACAACCTCAGCACCCAGTGGTGATCATAATTAATAGCTGTAGAATGGTTCAGGAGTTGTACAATGGTGAGATTAAGCTATCAGATACCTCCGCGACGAAGATTTATGTCAATCACGACGTACCCAGAGTTGCATTTCTACAGAACAGGTAATTATCTCAAATACTTTTATTTCTTTGAACTAACATTTTGTGATTACCAATACTTTAATTTATAAAACCATGCAGATATCTTGGTATTGAGGAATGAACGGATGCATTTTTGGAGTAAAGTTCTATATCAGAGGAACAAATATTATTTATTTTGATGTCTACGTATTATGCTTGATTACTATGAAACAATATCTTAGATTTTCTGTATGTTGTATTGTCTACAAGCAGTAAAGGTGACCACTTCTCTGTCAACATTTCCTGTAGTTCGCTTTCCGTATAGACCTCATCTCATTTGTTTTTTATAAATATATTACCTCTTATGAAAAATAATTGTACATTGCTCCCAAAGTAATGTTTAATTATGAAAAATCGGGATTATACGTTTTCAATGTAACGTTATTTGTTCAGGAAAAGTGAAATTTATGATTAATCAAATTTGAAGTCATAGTAAGAAAACAAATATACAGCAAACAATTACTGTTTCCGTAACGTAATGATTCACAACTTAGAATAAGAAATTTACACCAGCATCCATTTGACACTGCGTCTATACTAACGTAACATATTTGAATCAAATTTTTACGCTTATTAATCTTCAAAAATTCCTAAAAATATTTAATAAAATTATTCGAAATTGAAATTCCAAAATGACAAATTAATTCAACACTGCGTATTTACTGTTTTACCCTATTTTAATTTTTTGTTACCTTTATAAATCTTACTAAAAATAGTTTTGAAAATCGTCAAAAATACTTTTAAATCCGGCAAATGCTTAAAACATTGCCTTGAAAGGCACATTCGAATGCAAATTGTTATTTTACACACTTACATTTGAAAATTACAGAAAAATATTATTAATTAAAAACAACATATAATTTCCTCAAATTTCAATACTATTCAAAAATATTATATTTGAATGAAATCTATTGATAGTTCTTTTCCTTGTGAAATAACTAATAACAACAACTATTTAGTAGACCTATACAAAAATATTAGATTTGAATGAGACCCATTGATAGGTCTTTCTTACTATTTACTACATACTAGACCTCTACGTATCTATACAGCACTATTTTTCTGAAAAGGTGAAATGCAGTAAATCTGAATGTATCTACAACGTCCACACGTTATTATTATTAAAGCAATGACAAGTGACTATATAGTTGCCTCAAAAGTATAACCCCTCTTTACTGTTAAATGCACCTTTAACTATTTTAATGCATCAAGTGATGTACCGAGTACATGCTTCAGTCTATATATACAGCTGTTACCATATCCTTTTGTCCAAAAAAAAAATACACAAACTGTCCTCTTCTTTAGTATTCAATTGTAACCTACCAAGATTCTTCTCAGCATGGCTTCTGGATCAGCATCAAGGTACATATACTTTTTCATATAAACATGTAACTTTCAGTTTTACTTACTTTAAGGAGGTGGACTAATAGTTTTCCCTTTTTTGTAATTTTCTTTGTTTGGCATGAAATAATTCAAGCTCTTATTTTGAATTTAAACCGCAGGATCTCGGTTTCAGACCATTCTGATTCGGATGATGATGTAATGAAGATGATGGACGAGTACCAATCCGATCCAAGGGAGAATATTGAGAAAGCTCTCACAAATTTTAACATTAACACTGTTACTATGATGCAGCAGTTAATGGAGCTCAACCAAAGCCATAAAGAGTATTGCATGAACTTTGTGAAGCAGCAAGAACTTTTGGTTGAGGAAATTCGTAAACTAGATAATGAAGGACACCTCATCCATCAAGAAATTAAGAAAATAATGTGATTCGTCTATTAAGTCCTCTGTTTATGGGACATATGCTAATCTATATATTGTAAACGCCCAAATATAATGTTCTACTAAGAATTTTCCAATGTCAATGAAATATGGGTGTTCAACAATTTTGTGCCATAGTTATATCATTTACCGCTTTTAAGTTGATCTCACCCTGCATATTATGCATAATTTCTACAGCCATAATAATGCTCCATAAGTTAGAAAATTCTCTTTTTGTGCGCAATGACCATGTCCTACTAAGTGAAAGTGAAGACCAATAAAATAAGTTTTATTTTTTAAAGCAACATAAAAAAAAACTGAAATTTTTCGAGCAAAGTTTTGACATAAATGTCTATCTGTACTAACCAAGTTCTTAGCTATCAATTTTTAATGACCAAAGTTCATGTCCTTATCGGTTGTCACCAATTTCTTAATATATAACGTTTTACATGAACTTATTTTATTTTTTAACGAAATTTTAAGACCTGTCCAAGTGTTGGCCCATTAAATTTATACACTAAAGCTAATAAAACGGTTCCTACCCTAAAGCTTAAACTGTATTGTGTAAAATAAATTTAACGTCGAGGAAAAGGAAGAAGCCATTTAAAATGTAATTACCTCAC
>PHNY01272736.1:2150-12828 GCA_003724115.2 Anethum foeniculum | reverse complement strand
TTTCGTTGAGAAAATATATTATAACCGTGATTTATATGTCAGAATATATGATGTTGTACGAGTAATATAAAATAATTTTTTATTTCGAATAATCAATCACTATATATAATCTAGTATCATACCAAATCAATAATTGTTAGAGTACCATTAATAATTACTAATATAATTATATATATATTTTAATTATTTATCTAATCTTAATGTCCACATATCTTGTATTGGTAATTTTAATCTAAAGAGTACTTAACAAAAATATTGTATCAATATTATATAAACACATATTATAAAATTTTTCTTCTGTATAAGTGTATACATGATCATTAGATATTAATAATCATCTATTATATGTAATAAATATCATATAGATACTGAACAAATTCTTATTATAAATTTTATTCATTTTTTTCATATCATCGAACTGTATACTTGGGCCACTTTATAAACCTATTCATTTTAAAACCTAGTTTAATGATTCCGATTATTTTAAAAAATTGTTTACCTTTTTTCAAATGTTTAATTATTATAAATTGCTATTTTAATGAAAAATATATTGAAGTATACTTAATCAAACATACTTACTCTTTTTAACAAATTTAATTAATAAAATTTTAAAATAAAAAAAAATATTATTAAACAACGATACACCGCATGGGCATAGTACGTAAATAAATCAACAAATATGAAAAAAAGATATTATTATATAAGTTGCAATAATAATATCAAATTTATTCTCATGTGACACATACATATTAAGTGCATGTGTAAAAATCTAAGTGGAGTAGTGGCACAGTGGTATTGAATTGTGCTAACCTATAGACCTAGGTTCGATTCTCACAAATATCATTTTTTTAAAAATATATTGAACACAAGGGCAAACTTGTCATTTCACATTTCACATGAATAAAATGACTCATTAATTTTATAGTCTTGTTGGGCTATTATATAGATAAAGGCTTTGAGAATATTAAAAAGATTGCATGAATTAGCAACAAAAAGAAAAGATTGCAGGGTTTACAGCCCATTTTAATTGTCAGGCTTAATATGTTTTTACTAATGCGTGGTTTAGACAACCTTTGGGCTTCAAGGTTGGGCCTTCAGGCTATTCAGTTCAAGCTTTTGGTTTAAAATAATGAAAAATGGTTAAAAATAACAACTTTTCAATTAAATTTAACAAAAATAACCATTCTGGAACGTGTTAGATTATTTGAATTGGTTAATATATTTTTTAACAGAGTAGTGCTAGATGCACAAAATTTGGTACACAGAAAGTTTACAAAATGATGTGGCAAATGAGTTGTTAAATTTTAATTGGATTATTGATGTGAATGCAGGGGGCCATTTCAATCAATACTTTGCCACATACACATTTTGCGAATAATTTTGTATGAAATTTTGTGGACATAGTATTATTCTTTTTAACACCCAACTCAAAAATCGCAACATGAATATCAATTCATGAATGCGTATTCAAATAGTTAAACTTCTTCACCCCAATTAAAAATGTGTATTTTAGAAATAATTTATACAAATTTATTTCAAGAAATTTTTACAATTAACAAAAAAATAAAGTATTAAAAAGAATTACACAAACGGAAATTACAGTACCACATGCAAGCTTATTTCCGCGTAATTTTGAGTTTGATTCCCGCTCACCCGATAATCGAAACTAGCTAAACTACACCAATGGCTCTGCGTTTGTTTAGATTAATGCCATTGCGACCTCCACTCTCATTCTGCTATACCAACCAAATCTTCACACAAACATCACCTTTCTCCACAAATCGGCGTAAAGAAGTCCAAGAATTACTCCTCAAGAACTCGAAAACCGGTTTCGAAAACCTCCATGATGCACTCCACCTGTTCGATGAAATGCTCCAAACACGCACTCTGTTTTCCGTTATTAACTTTTCGCAATTATTAGCTGCTCTTGTTAAAATGAAACAATACTCCGTAGCTGTATCAATGTTTCGTAGCATGTGTGCATTGCACATTCCCGTTAACATGTATACGATTAGTACGATTATTAACTGTTATTGTCACTTAAATATGATTAGTTATGGGTTTTCGATGTTAGGTGTGATGATCAAGCGTGGTTTTATGCCAAATGTGGTTACGTATACGGTTCTTATTAAAGGGTTGGATTCGCCTGTGGAGGCGTGGGGGGTGTTTAGGAAGTTGATAAGATTGAACGAGATTGAACCGGATGTAGTTATTTATACGACTATTATTGACGGATTTTGTAAAAGGAAGCTAGTGAATTATGCTCTTGATGTTTTTATCGATATGAGAAATGACGGGGTAGATGGTAGTGTTGTTACCTATAATTCGTTAATTCAGGGGCTTTGTGAGTTTGATCGATGGGAAGAGATTGAGTGGTTGTTGAAAGATATGGGTAGTAGGAATGTCTCTCCGGATGTGTACACGAGTAGTATTTTAGTTAATGCGTATTGTAGAGAAGGGAGGGTTGAAGATGCGGAAAATGTGATTAGAATGATGATTGAACGAAGTGAATGTCCTAATATAGTTACGTATAATACATTAATGCATGGATATTGTTTGAGAGGAGAACTCGATGGAGCAATGGCAGTGGTGAGGACCATGAAGAGTATGGGGATTGTGCCTGATATAGTGACTTGTGGCATATTGTTAGATGGTTTTTGTAAGAAAAAAGGCATTGATGAAGCAATATCGTTGTTTCACGCAATGGAAAGCAATGGGTTGGTTCCTAATATTTACATATATAGTATCCTGATAAATGGATTGTGCATTGACGGGCAGCTTAATAAGGCAAAAAGTCTCTTTGATAACCTTTCGTCGATTGGGTTGGAAGCAGATGTCAAGACATACACCATGATGATTCGAGGATTTTGTCAAGGAGGGTTGCTGGATGAAGCAAATGAAATGCTTGTGCAAATGGAAGCTAAAAATTGTTTGCCAGATGTTGTCACCTACAACACTCTTGTCCGTGGATTTATTCAGAACAAGAAATACAATGAAGCGTGTGCACTTAAGGAGAAAATGTGTGGGCATTGTGGTCGTGGCTTCTCACTAGATGCATATACCACCTCCATGATACTGGATGTACTAAATACGGAAAAGGATGATCCATCTGCTCTTGCTTTGTGCCAAAAGTTCTTCACATAGTTACTTAGCATTCTGAGATTTCGTTACAAAAAGGAAAAAATGTTGAGTCAATTATGGGAGTTCTATGCTCTGTGGGATCATGATGGGAGATTTTGTTCCAACTCCTGTTACCTATAACACTTATAAATGCCTTCATTCGAAGAACATGTTTGCGAGGCAGATATATATTTTTTAAAAGCTGGTTCATTTTTGAGAAGCTGGTTTTTATTTGAAGATATTGAACCAAATGTTGTTATCTGCAACACCTTTACTAATGACCTCTGCAAACTTTGCAACAGTTCTACGGCAAAGGGAGGCTAAAAACCTGATATGGTAGCTCTTGCACGATCAAAGATGGTTTATGCAAGGAAAAGCTAATTTATTTTTCTAAAATAGCTTTTCTGACTTTTCTGACTTGAGTTGGACAGAATATTTAGCCAAGGAAGCTATAACATGCCTGAAAACAAATGTTCTAAGATGGCCTGACACCAAGCGGGCTCTAAAATTGTTATCTCAGGGCCTGTGCAAGTTTCATGAAGGAATAGAGGGTAATAATGTTGATAGATATTGCAACAGAACAATCTCTCCAGATGTACCTGCAAACAGATATCGCATGCTTTGCTGTCATTGTCAACTACACATGTTGAGTTCACACCATTGTATATGGAGTTCTTATCATGGATGATATAATGAATCATGATTAAACATCCATCAGGTTTTCTCGAGGCTTCTCAACAGCTGCATTTGCCACCTCCATGTTTACTGCCTCTGTTTTGCCGTACAACAGAAGAATGACTCCATTTCTTGCGTTTTCAGTACTGTGCAAAGGTACAGAGTTTGATAGTAGAGATTTGATTGCCAACTTCTATAATTTGTTGTCGAATGCTTAAGGTATATCTCATCTCCTGGCAGTCCTGCTTTTTCTGCGTTATATTTTTGTAAACTCCATGGATATTTTTGCTTTGTGGAGAAAATTCTCTTGCTTTAGGTTAATGGAATCTGTTATATAATTAACATTTTCTACAGTTGAAACCAGATGTGATTGAAATGCTGCAATGATGCGAGGACCTAATGAATGCAAGCTTGTTGACTAGTACTTCTCTTCAAAATATTTAAGTACAGTTACACAAGTTGAGCTTATATGCCTGGTATCAGGTTCTGAAATGGAAGTTATTTGTTCTTCAGGGCTGCCATGCATCCACTGACCGTATAATCTGATTATAGCCAACTCTACATTTGCCTCGATACATTAGTTTGGCCATCGTAATCATCTTGGAGCAATCTGTAGTAGATCTTTGCTTTTACCAGATTGTTGTTCATCATAATTCAACTAGATAGTTGAATTTGATCCTACCACCCAGCTTGTGGAACGACATAACGTTATTCCAATATACGAATGTACTGAAAGCTAGGATAATAGAACTGTGTTCTATTATCTAATTTATTTAGGGTTACTGCTAAAATCAACAGCTGGAACTGAGAAATCATTGTTACGTCATATCTCGATTTTAATTGTGTACTATATATGTGTGAATATATTACAGTGTGCACTACAACTTGTATATGATTTTCCAATGTCCCAAGGCTACACCTAATCTTATATACAATTTTTTTTGGAGATTACTACATGTTTGTGGTTCTTGTATAATCTATAACTATAACTCTACCTGTTCCCGAGTAAGATATATGGATGGTTCCAACTTCCTTTGGTTCATTTACTGCTATAGCCTAAAGGGAAATTCTGTGTTACCATATCAATGTTTATCCCTTAGATACTGTTGTGTGGTGGTGTGTTTTCTTCAACAAGCATCTCAACTGGGTTTTGTTCTGCCCACACTGCTGCATCGAGGTATCCCAGTTCAAATAGTTTATCAAGAATAGAGTCCTCTGCTGGCTCAATCGCCCAATTAAAAAGCTGTACAAAACAAGTATTGTTAAAAAATAATAATGTCCTCCTAAAAAGAAAGTTAAAAAGAATAATATATATATACGAGAAAAGGCTACCCAATTTTTAGTAAATAATTACCTGTCTAGGAGAAGCCCTATTTTCAGGGTTGCAGTCTGGGCTGATCCCAATTCCTTGCAGTCCCAAAGGACTGGTAGGGAAAGCACACACGCGTACCTGTAAAGCAACTTATCAATATACTTGATTGAACAGAAACCTTAACGTTGTGTTTGGTTGGGGTGAATGAAATGGAATGGAATGGAATGAGATTTTAAGTATAAAATGATTAAAATTTCAAAATTTTCATTCTTTAACCCATTCCATTCCTAACCACCTAAACTATAATTAAACACCGCCAATTTGAGATGGAAAGCTTCATTCCTTACCAACCCCATTTTCTTCCCAATTCTTATCATAACAATTTTGCATATTTAACACTTTTTTTTCAAAATCTTCCCTCCAACTCCATTTATTTCTTTTAATTTCATCCATTCCATTCCAATCACCCCAACCAAACACAACCTAAGGGAGATAAATTTGAATACTCACACCTGTCCCCACTAAGGTTCAAACCCTCAGACTTCTTAATACCAAAAGAAGTTTTGCTAAGCTAATTTAAAAATTTATGGTTTACTCTCTAAAATTTTCTAAAACACAAAATTTAACGGTTTGTACATATGGAGAGCAGGACAATAACAAAGAAAATAATTAATTCAGTTGCTCTACTTATACAAGTGCAGGAGTACAAATGCAAATAGTAAATGCTGAGCTGCACAACATGGGCAGAGCGAAATTAGAATCTGAACAGATGCAGAATGGAGGGAATCGAAATGACAACTCTATTGACATGTTTTCTTTAATAAAAGTGTTGAATAATAGACGATCTGTTTAAGACCTTACTTAACTCCTTAAGGTTAGGTTTTAGATGAGATGATTACTGAACATGGTATCAAAACATGGTTTAGGGAGGTCTGGACTCTGGAGAAACAATAGAGGAAACGAAAATGACGACTCTATTGACATGTTTTCTTTACTAGAAGAACTGAAAAAAATAATAAACATCAGCAATGAATTTCGTATGATGACATATATTAATATATATTGGCCAGACGGGAGTATTCCCTTACGGAACCCCCAACCTTGACTTGTAAATAACCAAATAAGTAGGGGAGCAATGTATGTGAATTGTGACAATCCTTCTTCCCAGTTCCCACCATACTTCACAAATATAATTCAAAACTAGTTAATATTAGACCATAAAAATCTCATGTGTAGGCTTCAAAAGTAAAGGCACAAGAAATAATGTAAAATCTTAAAAATAGATTGAATGAAACATGTATGAGCAAGAACATAAACACACACAGAAGATTACTATACGAAGGGTGTATGTTTGACTTAAAATGCAGAAAAGTGACAACTTAAATATGTTTGGCAAGGAAATACCGTCTTAGAAGCAGATGTCGGAGGCATAAACAATGTCAAACCACCATCTATACAAAGACGATTCCGGAACATTGTTGCTGGCCTTGGAGCAAGATATCTGCAAGATATTTATTCAATTTATAACTTTCAGCAAATAATTTAGCACTATTATGAGTAAAAAAATTACATTCGTACCCTGGAATAAAGGATGATGTGACAACTGCATTGATGAGATCTTCTTTAGAGTCAAATTGGTCAACCAATAGACCTATGGGCTTCCAAAGAATCTGTGTGACAGCAACTGTGATGAAATGATATTATGATCTATATCGGTTATGACTAATGAAGTTGGGTTACAAATGCTAACTTAACTTACTATTCAGATAAGCTTTTATCGCATTTATTAATATATAAACCTGCTTAGGCTTGTATTTAAGAACATATAACCAAAATACTGATGTAGCAATAATGCTAAAACTGTGCCAACACCATTGATGGCACTTGCCTAATTCATAATGTCAATATATATACCCCAGGAAAACCTTTTAATGAGAAGGCACGCACACACACACAAACATGGAAGTTATAGGACAAACATGATCCTTCCTGAACATAATGAATGGAGTTATATTCCTTTATTAAATTCTAAAAACAATGCAACTTATATGACAAGAAAAACAACTTCCTTACGAGACTCCAGGTGTAGGACTTCTGTACTGTAATACGTCGCTGCTCCTTCCTGGTCCAAAAGGTATGGGAAAGAGCATGCAACTTATATGACCAGAAAAACAATTCCCTTACAGGACTCCCGGTGTATAGCTTCTATACTGTAATATGTCACTCCTTACTAGTTGAAAAGGTGTCGGAAAGAGTACTAACAATGTGCAATAAGGTCCAATCAGGATATTCAACTGTAGATGCAAGGATGATGCCTCTAAGAATTTGCAATACGAATGAGAATTAGCTAGTTGCATTTATCTCTTGCAGAAAGAATAGTCCAGAATAGGGGCAGGTCCAGTTAGTATTTTAGCAAGACATTCTAGGCATAGATCACTGGTATCGCTTGTATTGTCCGGTTGTGCCGAGTCTAATGTTACTGCTTGGCTCAGAATTTTTCCTTTGCAGAAAATAAGATCCCTTCTCATCGCCCTGTTGGTGAAGTTGTAAGAAAGTCAGTCGGCTTTGACGATTTCCATTTTCTTCTCTCAATATTTTGTTCCAATGGCCCTCTTCGCCACCACATGAAACATTCCTACTGTTCTAATCAACTTAGCCTTATTCACCGAGAGTTAATGGAACTAGCTTGCTGCTTTTGATTTGTTCTGACCCCTTTTGATGCCGTCGTTTGAAAAGCAGCATAAATCAAAACATAAGAGATACCTTTTGAAAACAGCATTCTGCGTGAACTCTAGAAACATACAAAAACCTTAAATGAAAAAATCTCCAAGAGCTGTGGAGGTGACAATCCTATTAGAAACCGCTTTGCAAGGCGGACAGTGGACAAACTTGTCCTGCGAAATGCCTAAATTAAAAAAAAAGAAGAAGAGGTTTTCTTAGACTACAGCTTAGTGAATCCTGAGCATGGTGGCAGGGCCCCATGGACAACAAGTTTGCGATGTCTGACTAACCCCCACGATGATACAGCACTTAAACCAAAGGAGACCCAATAAAATCAATTATTTCCACCATCCAGCTAATTAAACAACCAAAGTACCAAACAAAGTACAGCCAATGAGAAAATTAGGCATGTATGCACCGTGTTATGATGCTATTTTTTTTTTATAAATTAAATAAGAAGCGCGCGCACACACAGAGGGAGTTTTGTTCAAAGACGTTCCAATATTTCTAAAAGATCCTACAACTAAACCACCGGTATGTCTAACTGCATATATACCCCTTGTAACCAGTTTTAACAGATACTTGAACATACTTTTATAATAAAAAGAGCTTCCTAACCTCGGACCCTTCCATTGGACCTTATATGAACATCATCTGGCAAAAAGTTCACAAGAACTTCTCTGAGAACAGCCTGTGAATAAAAAATTGGGATAATTAATGCTTGAATATTCTGGATAAGTGCATTAGTATGAATAATTGATTATTGACTGTTTGAGTACAATTAGTGTAAATAAATATCTTTCAGAGTGAAAATTTCTTAAATAAATCACATGGGCCAAACTATATGCTTTAACATTACATATATCTTTAAATTTTTTTTTTTCCTTACGAAGTAACAGCAACCAATCGAAATAAAAACAAAGTGGCAATACAAGTTTCAAACTGGGAGGATTATCCAATATGACAATATTTAACAATTAAATAGTGTTACACCTCCCTTCAAAATAAAAATAAAAATAGTGCTACACCAGAACCATGTTGTGTCAATCATAAAATCAGCATAGGAACAAAGGATGTAAAAATACAAACTTAGGAAAACCATCGACTGCTTATCCTTTATGCTTTCATAACCAAATTAAAATAATAGAACATCTCAACACCAGCATCCTCTGGAGGTTACAAGGCTGCTTGTCACATATTGAACAAAACATCTCTAAAAGCACACTATAGGTGCCTTTTAACAAGGTTACCGGAGCTGAGATTTTTTATTCTAGAGTGCTGAAAGGGACTCTATCAGCTGTTGCGACCATGCATATGGTTACTTAATACTGAAAAATTATGTATGTCTTGCATTATATTTTTCTCTTCTTTCAAATCATTGAGACTTAGCTCACTTTCAATCAGTTTATTTCCCTATTTTCCTCCTCTGCATCCTTTTTTCCCCTTCCATATTGTAATACATTAATCTTTCCACTCCCTGTACAAGTACCTCAACAGCTCAACTAACTAATATGTTTGTATAATTTGCTGGAAGATTTTGTTGCTGTTAGAATACAATTTCCCTACAATACAATAAGCATTCATGTAATATTGCCATTTGCCCCTACGAATAAACATACCCCAAGACGAAATGCAGTTCCTCTAAGCCTACAATCTTCAGCCAATACTTTAGTAGCTACTAAGGCCTCTTCCATAGTCGATCCAGATGCAATTACAGCACAGACTATTGCTCCAGCTGATGAACCGGCTAGAGGTGTGTCATCCTGAAATACAACAACACAATCCGCTTACTTAATGCATCCTCACCGAAACAATTTCCTAATGCTTCATACATAACACTAGTCTCTTTAACACACACACACATATAGACTGAATAGAAAATTCTCTTAGTTTGCTTCACCAAAAAATGCTATTATAGGATCATATCCTCCTACAAACCATATTAACACCACCGATCACCCGTCAGAAAAGCATTCAACACTCCCCCTCCCTCACCCGTCAGAAAAGCATTCAACACTCCCCCTCCCTCACCCCCTCAGTAATACGAGGGTACAATCATAGGAGCAACCCGACATTCTTTCCTAAACCAAGCACTAAAACAATGCTACAAATCAACATTTGCAGTTTTTGACTACATTTTAGCTTGCATATAAACAAACACATACATAAAGAATCCAAAATTTCGACAAAGTTTATACCTTTATATACCCTTTTTCAATAAGCAACTTCCCAACACCAAGATGATAAGGAAACAACAATCCAGCAGCAGAAAAACTAAACCCGGGACTCGAAACCGTCTTTCGACTTCTCTCAGCCTCAACATCCTTCAATCTCTGCTCCCAAACAACTTCTGGTTGCAAAGGATCCTCCAAAACAGCAGCAATTCCTTCTTTCTCACTCCCCAAAAACACATTCTCTCTCTCTACATCATCATCATACCCAAACATTTTGATATCATCAGTACCATAATTACCCTTTCCTTCAATTCGATTCTTGATGATTCTTGAGGCAAAGCCAAGGAAAAAATCACCAGTGGCCTCAGCAAATGACTTTTTGGGAGGTGGGTTGGGGGAGATATTTGGGGTAGGTGAAGATGAGGCTTTGATGAGGTAGGGTTGGAAGTGAGGTGGGGTTTTGAAGGAGGGGAGTTTGGGTTTTGGAGTTAGGGGAGAGAGATTGAAAGTGGAGAGAGATGAAGACATATTATTAGTTTAAGAGAGAGAGAGAGGGAGAGAGAGAGCGGGAGAGAGGGAGGGAAGGGAGAGAGAGATACAGAGAGAGGTAGAGAGAGAGCGGGAGAGAGAGAGAGGGAGAGAGGGAGAGAGAGCGGGAGAGAGGGAGGGAAGGGAG
>PHNY01272716.1:1029-14134 GCA_003724115.2 Anethum foeniculum | reverse complement strand
AAAACTCTTTCATTTACACAAAATTACAAGGCATCGAATATTTACAATTAACCAACCTATTTTGTGTATCTTGCTAGTAGTCAACATGACTTATGAATTATCTTCAACTTCTAAACTTTCTAAGTTATACTATCATACAGAATGTGTTACAGACTTGTGAAAATAGTACAAGTTACTCCATTCAACGGATAATGTATAGAGCTTTATCCGTTGAGGCTACAAACACTAATTTCTACTTAAAGTGTTTTTGCATAGTTATCATCAAACTAATGTACATATTCCTAACAATTACTAAAGTTTCGAATCCATTGGGAGGCCATTATACCTTCTAACGAAGCCTCGAATAAGGCAAATCATTGTAAATGTGTAGGTCGCTCCACACTTTACGCTAAAACGAATCCCACGAGAAGGGCCGATAAGCATGAATTGTATATAAAACCCCACATTGGGTTGGACATAAATAAATCCCAGATAGAAGATTGAATGAAAAACCCCTGAGTCACGAAAAAGAATGTTTGAACTTCTACGAAAGCCGAAGAAGCTATCGTAGAAGTTGGGGGGCAAATGATATGGGTCAAAAATAATAATAGAGATATAATAAATGTTGCATTAATTAGACCTAGTTTG
Source organism: Anethum foeniculum (assembly GCA_003724115.2). Lineage (NCBI taxonomy): Eukaryota > Viridiplantae > Streptophyta > Magnoliopsida > Apiales > Apiaceae > Anethum > Anethum foeniculum. The sequence goes on along the minus strand of PHNY01272716.1, from coordinate 13,507 downwards.
GTCCAATAAAGAGGCTCAATTAATGAGGCTCGAAACTTTGATTATTTATTAATTGTGTAAATAATAAAAGGGCTAATTAAACAGCTCAATAAATGTGTTATAATAAGGAACTACTTCTACGAGAAGTAGCCTTCACGCAACATAAATCAGTAAGGAAATAGAATTCTACTTGTTAGGTATCCAAAGTCCTATCAGAGTTAAAGACTTGTCCGCCAAGTCTCTCAATCCTAATCCAAAAACCCTAGGTTCAACACCTATATAAGGGTCTGACCCATCACCTCAAAACTACATCTTCGCTTGATTCTCTAAACACCCAGAGATACGTAGGCATCTTGTAAGGGCCGATTTAAGTCAGGAAACACAAGCGCAGCCATTAAAGCTTGAAGCTCTCAAACCTAGCATTAATTATACGTAATAAATATACTCTAAATTTTTATCCATAACAATTAGAGTTGTGAAATTTTTACATAATATTTATATATCTTATTTATGACATGTTATATTATATTTTAGTTGAGGGTTTTACCCTATTGGAGATGCTATGATAATTTAGCCCAGAGTGTTCCCGGAGATGCTCTTTGTCAGTTGTTACTCATATTTATTTTTCAGAATATATTTGAAAATAAATAACGTTTAGAGTGCACCATCCTAAGATCAGGGTCCCTTTTCACTTCTATTAATAAGGTTTCTTCGATTTTTTTTTTTCTAATATTTTATATACATGGCAAACACAAATTAAGTATGCTAGTTTATATCCGTGCATCCCTTTTAATAAGTTAAACTAATTTTGAAAAATTGTCATATTTATAAATAAATATATTTTAAAATATGTTAATATATTTGAGTTAAAAAAGATAATTGATTAGTTATTACTCCTTCGATTGTTAACATTTGAAATTGAGGGTTGGATACGCATTTTAAGGTGCATATAAAGTATAGTTTCAAATTTTTTAAATTTTTATCTTTTTTTGTATAAATGTTTAAACATTAAATTTTTATTCAAAAAAAGAAAATTTTGAAACTATACTTTATATGTTACTTTTAATATTCTCTATTTTATTAATTGTATTTTAGTATCTTACAAATTCTATTAATTGAAAGAGTAAATTGGTCCTAAAATATGTACTTAAGTTAGAATAATTATATATATTTTAATTTAAATATATCTTTAAAGAGTAAATTGCAACATGCACCCCTTTGGTTTTTTTCATTGTCACTTAGGGACCAATAGTTTCACTAATTGCACATTACATCCATGGACTTTTTAGGCGCTGCACTTTGCACCCCTTCCGTTAGTTTTCTCTGTTACCGTTAAATAGGTCAGGGGTAATATAGTAAATTGATAATGTTTAAATGCATTTTGACCCCTGACGTTTAATACAGTTTTCATTTAAGTCCCTGAACGATTTCTTTTTACATTCCCCAAACTGTAGAAATTGAACAGTTGACCCTTTTTATTAAAAAAATATCTTTATTTAATTTTTTTACCCTCTAAACGATATTTTTTTGAAAAATTGTAAAACACAAAAGTTGTAGATAATGTAACGATCTTTCCGAATTGATAAGGCTCATTAGAAACGGAATCATAACGAATCAGGAATTGAATAAAACGTACGTCGAATTAAAAAAAAGGCATTATATATTTTTTTCAAATTTTTCGAGAAAAATTTGAAACATATAATAAATGTACAACTTTCGTTTAAAAAATTTATACATCAATATATATATATATATATATATATATATTGATATTTTCTAGGAAAAATTAAAAGCATATATGTTTTGATAAAGAGTTCGACATTTTTTTTTTTATTTTTTTCTAGAAAAAATCAAAACACACACACACAAATATATATATATATATATATATATATATATATATATATATATTGATGTATAAATTTTTTAAACGAAAGTTGTACATTTATTATATGTTTCGAATTTTTCTCGAATTTTTTTAAAAAAATATAGAACACCTTTTGTTTTTAATTCGACGTATATTTTATCCAATTCCCGATTCGTTATGAATCCGTTTCTTATGGGCCTTATCATTTCGGAAAGATCATTACGTTATCTACAACTTTCGTGTTTTACAATTTTTCAAAAAATATCGTTTAGAGGGTCAAAAAATTAAATAAATATTTTTTTTTAATAAAAAGGGTCAATTGTTCAATTTCTATAGTTTGGGGACAAAAATGTAAAAAAAATCGTTCAGGGACTTAAATGAAAATTGCATTAAACGTCAGGGGTCAAAATGTAATTAAACATTGTCAATTTACTATATTACCCCTGACCTATTTAACGGTAACGGAGAAAATTTACGGAAGGGGTGCAAAGTGTAAAAAAGTCCTGGGATGCAATGTGCAATTAGTGAAACTATTGGTCCCTAAGTGACAATGGAAAAAACCAAAGGGATGCACATTGCAATTTACTCATCTTTAAAATAAGTAAATATGTTAAATTCGGTAACAATTTTTTAAAATAATTTGACCTATTAAAAAAGTTTAAAGAGAAATAGATAACATTTTTTTATATTTTATTATTGACCAGAAGATGTAGTGTATAGTATTCCTGAATAGGGGTGTACAGACGAATCGATCAACCGCATTAACCGATCACAACCGAACCGCGTTTTGCGGAAAATCGCGAAATACGGGTTGGTTGCGGATGAAAATTTTAGTAATAGCTTATTTGCGATTTAGATGCGGTTTTATATTTTAGAAAATCGCAACTGCAGCCGCAAACCGCCAAATATATATTTATAATAAAATATATTTTATAGTATATAATCTAATAAGTAAACACATTTATTTTTTAAATTTTCTATTATTTAATATTATAAGTTTAATAAATTAACTACTTGTGTAGTTGTGTTATGACTTAAACCTAATCCATTACTTCAAGTCTCAGTGTTCAAGTCTAATTAGTCAATTACCTACCCTCTCAAGTCTTAAACTCTCGTTGCGCTTCATTACATTATTTTTTATTAGCAGTGTTAGGAGTAGCAGGATAGCCAAACACCGGAGTTTGAAGGAGTCCTGTAATTTATATTAATTTTTACTCATTAGCCGGATACTTTGTATTTTTTATTTTTGAATATTGACTTATCAAGCAATTGGGGCTTAAATTTATTAATATTTTGATTTTTTTTTTTGTGATTCTTAATATTTTATATTAAGTGGTTGAACCGCAAACCGAACCGCAATAACCGCAAATTCGCAACCGTAATTGGTGCGGTTAATCCCAACCGCAAATGCGGTTGCGAATGAAAATTTTCAAAAATCGCTCTTCGCGGTTTGGTTCAACTTTTACCCCAAAACCGATCCGATTCGAGCCGCATATACCCCTGTTCCTGAATGTGTATAAATAGGCGTTTTCATAAAAGATAAATATAATTCAATTTAAAAGATTACATGTTTTATGTTTTATTTAGAAGGCACTATTATGATTTTGAGATATAGGACCTGTGTGGAAAATCTGATAAGTCAGCTTAGTGACTTATAAGCTCACAACAACAGCTTATCAACGAATGTTTCTCGACCCAACTTATAAGTTGAATTATGTGATAAGTTTTTTTTTTTTTTTTTTGTCAGGAAATTTGGTGATAAGTTGAATGTTAGTAATGACATACTTTTTCTCAACTTATTTTATTTTTTCACCTTTTTTATTAATTTTAATTTTAAAAAATATATTTTTAAATGTTAATCTAACTTAAAATTCAAGAATTAAGATAATTATTCTTAGTATTTTATTTATTTTAGTTCATTTGAGTATAAAAATTATGACTTATAAGTAAAATCATCCAAACACTTATATAACTTATAAGTATTCATCTACTTATCACTTATAAGCTGATAAACTAATAAGTTGAATGTTAGTAATGACGTACTTTTTCTCAACTTATTTTATTTTTTCAATCTTTTTATTAATTTTAATTTTAAAATATATATTTTTAAATGTTAATCTACTTAAAATTCAAGATTTAAAATAATTATTTTTAAAAATGATTTATTTTAGTTCATTTGAGTAAATAAAATTTGACTTACAAGTAAAATCATCCAAACACTTATATAACTTATAAGTATTCATCTACTTCTAACTTATTAGTCAATTATTCAATTTAAGTTATAAGTTACTTATTTTAAAATTTCTCAAATGGCCACATAGTATAATTGTTATTTTTGTGTATACTATTTCTAGATATGTATTCATGATTGGAAAGTACAGTATAATGGATATTTATTAATAAAATAATAATATTTTATTTTATTAAATAGAATTTCCAGTGATATTTTTTGAAAAAGATGTGTTATAGTTGGAAAAAAATAAAAAAAGGTAACTTGTTGTAGTTGAAAAAGGTAATTCGTTTATATATTAATTAGGATTAATATAAATTTAAAATAAATAGGTTATAAAAATAGTTAAGAGGGTAGTTTAGTTAAAATAACATGAATAATTAAGGGTAATTAAGTAATTTCAGCAAGTACTATACCGACCGACCATCAAACTTTTATTGTTTCGTCTATTATAATATTACTAGTTTATATCCCGTGAGATGCACGGGTCATTTTTAATAGGTGAAATTAATTTCGAAAAGTTGTTGTATTTATAAATAAATAGGTTATATTTAGAAAAATATGCTAACATATTTCGGTTAAAATGATAATTGATTAGTTACTATTAATTATGATATTATCTATTTATTATTTTATTGAATAGAATGACTAAAAATTGAAAATTGAAAATCAGAAATTTCAATATTTCGGCTTTCATATAATAGTTATATCTCGAGTTATACGTGGGTTATTTTTAATATTCTCTATTCTATAATTTGTATATTAATATCTTATTGATTCTATTAATTGAAAGAGTAAGTAGGTCCTAGTTATGTGTTTAAATTAAAATTATTATATGTATTTTTATTGGAATATATCTTTAAAATAATTTAATATGTTAAAATTGGTAACAAGTTTTTTAAAATTTGGACCTATTAAAAAGGTTTAAAAAGAAATAAGTAACAATTTTTATATTTTATTAATGATCAGAAGATGTAGTTTATAGTATTTCAGAATGTGTATTAATAATTGCAAGATATAGTATATTTAGACGTGATTATAAAAGATACTATAATTCAATTTAAAAGTTAACATGTTTTATTTAAAAGAGACAATATTATGATGATAAGATATAGTATAATTGGTATTTGAGGTGTATAGTATATATATATATATATGTGTAATAATGATGGAAAAATAAAGTATAATAGATATTTATCGGTGTGTTTATAAAAACTAACAGGTTTTAATTTAAAAGGTAATATGATTTTATTTTATTTTAGTAAATAAAATTGTCCGTGATATTTTGGAAATGGAAGTGTTTTAGTTAGGAAAAATAAAAAAGGTAACGTGTTTTAGTTGAAAAAGATAATTGATTTATATACTAATTTTAATTAAATTAGTATTTATTAGTAATTATATTTTATTAAATATAATTGCTTGTTTTAGTTAGTAAAAATAAAAAAAGATAACATGTTGTAGTTGAAAAAAGTAATTGCTTTATAAGCTAATTAGGATTGATAATTAACTTTAAAATAAATAGGTCTTAAAAATGATTAAATAAGGATAATTAAGTAAAAATAACATAAATAATTAAGTAAGGATAATTATCTAATTTCAGCAAGTACCGTACCGACCAACTACCAAACTTTCAATGTTTCGTCTATTATAATATAGTATAGATTACTAGTTTATTATAACTAAGTTCTCCTTCGAGGAGTTTTCTATATCTCTCAAGCAAATGCACCCTGAGAAAGCAGTAGGGCCTGATGGGCTTAATCCAGCTTTCTTTCAAGCTTTCTGGAAGGTAATGGGCAGAGAGGTCTTCAATCAGTATACAGAGTGGCTCCAATCCAATAAATTCCCGGGTGAGCTTAATAGTACAAATGTGGTTATAATCCCGAAAAAGGAGAATGCCTCATGTATGCGAGATCTTAGACCAATTGCCTTATGTAATGTACTGTATAAGATTATTTCTAAAGTATTGGCGAACAAATTGAAGGAGGTTTTACTTTACATAATCTCAGAAAACCAGTTAGCGTTTATTAAGAACAGAAGAATATTAGATAATGTTTTGATAGCTTTTGAGATGATCCATCACATGAACCGGAAAAGGACTGGGTCAATTGGTGAAGTGGCTCTTAAACTGGATATAAGTAAAGCATATGATTGGGTGAGTTTGTCGTTTATACGGAGAAGGATGCGTCTTATGGGGTTTTGTGAAGTTTGGATTAATTTGATGATGTTGTGTGTGAAGACAGTCACGTATAATTTCTGTTTGAATGGCTCCAGTGTTGGTCCTTTAGCCCCTAGGAAGGGGCTAAGGCAGGGAGATCCCCTGTCTCCTTACCTCTTCTTACTATGTGTGGAAGGCCTTTCTAATGTTATTGATGTTGCTTCTAATAACGGGGACATTCATGGATGTCAAATTATTCCCACTGCTCCGACAATTTCTCATCTTTTATTCTCAGACGATAGTTTCCTGTTCTTTCAAGGTACTAAGGAGGAAGCGGTGAATATTAAGAATTTGATTGTTATTTATGAGAGATGTTCTGGGAAGTCTGTCAAATTTTCAAAAATCAGGTGTTTTTATAGTTCTAATGTCCGTTGAGACAAACAGCTGGAGATTTCTCAGGTTCTAGGGGTGCATAATGATATTACTAATACTAAATACCTGGGATTACCTTCTCTTGTGGGCAGGTCGCAGAAAAGAGTGTTTGGGTATTTAAAAGAGAAAGCATGTAAATGTATCCAATCTTGGTAGGCAAAGCCAATGTCTCAAGCTCAAGCTGGTAAAACAGTGGTAATCAGAAACGTAGCTCAAGCTATTCCATCTTATAGCATGTCTTGTTTCCTCCTTAGTACCTTGAAAGAACATAATGAAATTTTAGCGTCGGTCAAAATAGGTCTATGGTGTCGGTTATAGGGCGTAGTCTATGTAAGGGATGTTATAGGTATTATCCTGTAGCGTCGGTCAATTTGGCAACGCTGATAGTAAATCTGTGTCGGCTAAACAACCGACGCAAAAGGTCTATCAACCGACGCTTAAATTCTATGTAATAGCGTCAGTTTTCCTAAATCTTGTCGCCTAAGTTCTAGTTTTCAGCATCGATTTCAGAAATGCCGTCGCTTAAAGTGTGTGTTTCTAGCGTCGGTTGCTCAAAAACCATCACTTAAAGTTCTAGTTTTCAGCGTCGGTTTTACAAATGCCGTCGCTTAAAGTGTGTGTTTCTAGCGTCGGTTGCTCAGAAACCATCGCTTGAAGTTATTGTTTTTTAGCGTCGCTGTCATTAATAACCGAAGCCTTAAGGATACATTTTTTAGCGTCGCTGTCATTAATAGCCGACACCTAAAGTTTAAAATAATTTTATTTATATTTTATTGATATCCTAATTAACCTGCCAACAACAAATACTACCAAAATGAAGTAATAACACAAACTGATCAGAAATTTGATTTAAAAATTAAAAGATTTAATGTTAAATATCTTGTTTACAATTGGAAGTAATGACAAATGTAACTTATTACAATTGAAAGAAGTACATTAAAATTCTAGTACTCGATTTCCTTTACAAAATCTAATAAATTATGGTACTTTTCTTGAATAATCCCTCCATTCATTGATCGTTTCGTGATTCTGTAGCTTGATCAAGGGCACCTGCAACATAATAAGTAGTGTAAATGATTGTTAATACATGTAAAATTTCAATGTCAAAAAACTCGGTAATTGACCATGGTTAAATTTGCTACAATTTGACATCTCTTAATTAATAACAAGTAAACTTCAATCCTAGCAAATTTTTAAGATCGATTATAATTCATGCCTCCTAAATAGAGTGTTCACTATGTAGCTATCAAATTTGTTTATACCATCAACTTATTTAATTTAAGTTCGATTATACCTCCTCCACAATCACTCCATTACGGAGACTTGGAAATATCTTTTTTACCCTCTCTATCACGTCCATACCAGCGGTGTAGAAATTTCCTGCTTCCATTCCAAGAAATGGTTGGCGGTATTGCCTATTGAAACATTATTTATTAACTTCTATGCATAAAAAAACTAGTCACAAAAGAAAACAGAATGTATACGGAAAAATGGACATGCACTCTGGCATGTCTTATTTATTAAATATTCAGTCTTATTCATCACATATTCATAGTTGTAGGTCACAAAACATAAGGTTGCACTAGGATAACATGTGATAGTTATTTATTCTGTCAATCAAAATATATTAGTACATAGTCTAAATTGTATAAAAAGTAGGATCAACATAAAAACGTCCATGTAACATTTGACAGGATATGCACCATAGCCTAATAATGCTATAATTCAAACAAATAACAAGGAAGTTCTGGACGTCTATTCATTATTTTGGAAAGGATATGCAATATATTCATGTTTTCGCACCTTATTATGCTCTAGTCCGCATTCTGTTTATCATTTAAGAGGACTTTAATGGCTGTTATGCAGCACTTGAGCAATGTAACTTGTAATACATCAGTTTACATTATAGTTATAATTTCAGTGACTAATATGACGAAAATTTAGGATGACCTTCACCTGTTCTTCTACGTATCTCCACTAATCATGTGAATTATGTAATAAAGAATTACAAAACAGAAAATATGACGATGGTGTCATTATATCATGGAAACATACTTAAGTTCTTGTGCTTATTATTGTATGGTTTTCTTCACTAGAAAGTTTCAATTTAAAATGTTCCCTGCTACGAGATCACTAAATTTATGTGCTCATTAATTAAGACAGCGTGAGAAGGAAACAGTACGTGGCGCATTCAAGTTTGATAATGGAAACTTTCTAATTTTGCACAATTTAAATATTCACATGCCGAATCTATAAATATTGATAGGTGCATAACAAAACAATACATCCGACAATTCACAAAACAAGCCAAATATCTAATAAATCTATACTCATTAACATAATAATATTAAAATTAAACTATAATCATGACATACCTATGTGTCTTGAAATGCTCCCACCATCTGTATGTTATGCTTATTGGCATATAGGAAGTCGAACTGAAGTCATGGTATGTAATACCAATAACTTCTCCTAGATGGTTAGTGAGTGGGCCTCCCTCACCACACTACAACCAAAGCAGTAGTTAGTACTAGTACTTAGTATCAATAGTCAGGAAGTGTTAAGCTCTATAATAACAGATATATTATGGAAGTACAAACGTATACAGATCTACTATTAAATAACCTAACTTCATTGAAGTACCTTCCTTGTTACGTTATACACAAACATATATCTCACATCATAAATGCTACTCAAGATAAACATGAAGAGCTCTTTGCAGTCATATCCACAACGACCAACCCTGAAACGAAACAAATATAGTAAGCACAAGTATTCAATTTCATTCTTGCAATAAATTTGACCTTTCTATTTAAGATAGAAAGAAACTTTTAGCATCTTATTATCATAAAAATAATCTCATACAACATAAATCACTAGATATTTGTGTTTGAAGTATGAAGGAACGGAAGGCTAACCAATAAGCACCAGAAACAACAATTGGAGCAAATGGATTATGAGAAAAGAAGCTCATACGGCCCACAACAAATACTTTGGCCTTAGGACTTAATTTAAATGAACTTGAATGTGGTCTAAGCTCAAATGACAAAGGATTTGGTAGAACACCTAGAGAGTCAAACCAATGGGTTATGTATCGTTATAAATATAGTCAGCGAGAAATGCACCAAAGGTATAACAAGATTAAGTGCAAAAGAAAATATTAAAGAAACTTTAGCACCAAATTAAACATTCTGATGCTCATTGATATACGACAAAGATAATAGGTGAATCATATAAGAACTATAAGTCAGTAAATTTGCATGTTGATCCATGACAAATTCCACAGATAGAACTAATTTTAATTGTCTGTACTGAATGCTACAACCACAATACCTGCAGAGTGTGGTGCAAAGATGTAAATGGCTTTAACCGAAGAAGATAGAACAACACAATCCCCATACTGGAGTAATGAGAACCATAATAAAAACTGAAAACAAGTGAACACATCTCAGTAAAGTAACTGAATAAGGAAACAACTCCAAGTAAGCTATAATAGATCTTGAAAATTACTTGGGAATATCAGGATCAGAAAAACTATGATATCTGTTCTCAAAAACCTATAAAGATAAAAAGTAGCCACTTTAGTAAAAAAATAGAGAGGGAGAATGTATTTAATCAATAAAGAAGCGCAAAACAAATAAATAAACCTCAAACCGTTTTGAATCCAGTGCCCTAACAGGTTTTCCAAGATCCCTAAAAGTTGATGACTTGTTAAAATCAAGACTCTTAGAGGAGTAGTCAGCAAGTACTCATGGAAAAACAGGGTACTGAGTTAAATCATTGTAGGTTCGTCCCGCAAGAGTGTTTAGTCTCATTAAATAACTGCAAGTTAAATCATAAGCATTCAAGAACCTTTTAAAACACAGTGAACCTGAATATGATTGTGAAAGACCAGAAAGTATAAAGGGTATAGGAGGTCATATTAATTACTGAATTAATAGGAGACATGTAATGTGTACTGATTAAGAAGTGCCTCAAAGCAAGTGGGTGGTATAGGTCTATAACCTGAAAAAATATCAAGTATAGTATTTAAGTTTTTTATTTCATGCATAATGGGAAACTTAAAGCAGAATCACTGTAGCCATGTTAGCAGAATCAAACAGAAGAGCAATGTTTGTTTTACTATCCCCGGAATCACTGTAGCCATGTCGAGGACTGCTGTTGCTACTGCTGCTACTTCATCTAGAATGTTAAGTATTCAAAAATAGTCGTAAGCACATGTGTTTTTATCCCACTTATAAAACATATACACAAAAGAGAGAGATAGAGAGGGCAACAGAGTGAGATAAATAAATCTAACAAAGAGATGCCTCACCATATTACCACTTACATACACATAATTAACTATATACAAAATATATATTAATAAACATATACCAAAGAGTGAAGGGGGGGGGGAGAGAGAGAGAGAGATAGAGAGAGGGAGGGGTACAGAGAGAGAAGGAAGAAGACAGAGATATAAACAGATAGAAATGAGACAGAAATATATAGAGAGAGAAGGATACAAAGAGAAACATTTACAAATACAACAAAATCGATTTTACTCCTAATTGGGGGCATTGAAAACATAAACTTACTCCTAATTGCAAAATCGAAGCAACGGAGAATAGTACCTTAAGCTTAATTGCAGATTCAGTTGAACCCTTGAGCATGAACTTCGACCGAAACCCTTATTGAACCTTTCGACTTGTAAATTGATCTTTAATTGAAGCTTGTAACCAAACCCCTGAGCTTAGCTTGAAACCCTAATTGAATCTACGAAATGACAGAGAATGAGAGAATACCGTAATATTGAAAGCAGAATGTTTGGCATAAAAATTTGGCTAATGCGGTCCTTTTGCCGCTCATTCTTTTGGCCCGGTAATATCTATTTATACGTACTCACAATTTTATTTATAACTTTTTATTAAGTATTTTTTTTAATTTATCAACTAATTTTATAGTTATTAAAAATTATTTTAATGTAAAATAGCCACTTAAAAAATTAAATTTTTCAATACAATTTTAAAAGTGATATTATCATCCAATATAGTTTGAAAATGATAATTTTAGTTTTAAAAAAATTATAACAAAATTTACTACTTTCTAAATAAAATAATTATTTTTTTTACTAATCCAACTGTATGAATGTCAATATTTATATTTTTTAGTGACATTTTCAAATTTTCAGAAAAAAATAGATTTACTTGGTTTGAGATTTTAACAATCAACCGGTGATCTGACCAGTACTTCTTACTAGTGTTTCGTTGTTGGTTGATGTTTTAATTTTTTTAAGAAATATTTCTTGACGATCCAATCATAATGATGTCAAGATATACATATTTTTGTGATATTCTCAAAATTTCAAAATAAAAATTATTTGATATGAGATTTTAACAGTCAACTAGTGATAAAGCAGTACTTTTAACTAGTGTTTTGTCCCGGATTGATATTTCGATTTTTTTAAAAAAATATCCTGATGATTCAACTATATGGATGTCAAAATCAATATATATTAGTGATATTTACAATTTTTTAGAAAAAAAATATTTATTTGGTTTGAGATTTTAACAGTCAACGAGTCATTTGAACGATACTTCCAACTTATGTAATGACCCGGACTTTTCAAAAATAGTTATTATTATAAAAGTCATTTTCTTGAAAAAAAGGAATAAAATTTAATATTTTATTCCATTTTAATGAGTTTTTAAAACTTTATTTATTTTCCAGGATTATTGGGTTATCAAAATATTATTCATTCTTAATATTTGATGACTTGTATGTGAGAATATGTGTTATGTGGTTAATTGCTGCCTGTATAATTATTCGTATAATC
>PHNY01272646.1:9672-21672 GCA_003724115.2 Anethum foeniculum | reverse complement strand
TATATATATATATATATATATATATATATATAAGTCAGTACACGTGAATGAGAAGTGTGGCACTGATATGATTAATGTACAATGGTCGACAACTCGATGATATTTGTTAAATTAGTGTCAACTGCCATAGTGTGATATCTATTCTACTTTGTTGCTTTAGGCAGATTAGCCCTTGATGATTCAGCATAATCCACATTCTGTTGAGTCTGACTAGCGTATTCTTGCTTCTTGTTCTGCTCCCCCTGAGTTGTTGCCAGTAGGGCTGCACAAAGGTTAAAAACTGGACCGGACCGAAAACCGGATTTTATCAAAATTTAGGATCGAGGACCGAACCGTCTATAATCCGGTCTTGCGACTGGACCGGAAAAACATGGATTGGACCGGGACCGAACAGGTATGGACCGGTTTAATTAATATATATAATTTTAATTTAAATAATTTATTTTTTAATTTTCTTTAAAATTTATATACATAAAAAAGTTTTGTTACTCGTGCGGCAATAAAAATTTAAACGTAAGTACATATCTTATTATTTTAAAATTAAAAATTAATATTTTTGATGTATAAATATCAATACTTGATTACATGAAGTATGAAGTTTAGTAATTTAGAGTGTAATATCGATCTATTTATTATATTAATTTATAACTCATTAATTTAAATCATAAAAATATGATATGTGTAAAGTTTAATTTTTATATATGACATTTTAAGAAATAATGTAAAATTAAACTAATTATATACATGAATTTAGGTCCATTCAGGTCTGGACCAGATTTTTTCAGGTTTTGGACAGAATCGAAGACCGAATTTTTTTTTATTTCAAGGAACGGGGATTAGACTGGCTGTGATTGGTTCGGTCTGGGTCTCGGACCGGTAGACCCGGTCCGGGTCTTGGACCGGTAGACCCGGTCCGGTCTAACTTACTGGTCTAGACCGGAATTGTGTGCAGCCCTAGTTGCTAACTTGTTCTACATAATCTAATACTTGAGGACTGGTTTCAGAAATAGTTTGACTATGCTCTTCTGCATTTCCACTGTCGCTACTTGGATCTACACCATTACCATTAATATCATCATAAACTGAATCAGAATCATGTCCATTTCCAGGATCATTTCCATTGTCATCTCCACCAGGCACAACTTCAGGTTCATCTTTATTATCAAAAAGATCTTAACATCTAGAGAATCTGAACTATCTTCCTTCTTAATACTTGGGACCTTGGCATCATCAAATGTTATATTAAGACTTTCCACAACTTTCTTGTCATTGATCACAAACACCCTGAAAGCCTTAGACTCCAATGAATAGTTAAGGAAAATATCTTCTTTAGCTTTCATCAAACTTTCCAAGATGCTCATCATCTTTAAGCACATAGCATTTTCCTCCAAATACATGAAAATACTTCACATATGGTTTCTAATTGGCCATAAGCTCATATGGTGTCCATTCATACATTTTGTTGATTAGGGTCATGTTCTGAGTATAGCAAGCTGTACTGACTGCTTCAGCCCAAAAGTAAGTAGGAAGATTGGCTTCATTAAACATAGTCCTTGTAGCTTCAACCAATGTACGATTCTTCCTTACAACCACTCCATTCTGTTGTGGAGTTCTTGGTGCTATATACTGTCTTGATATGCCTTTCTCTGTACAGAAATCATTGACTTTAGCATTTCTAAATTTTGTCCTATTATCTGATCTGATAGTCCGCACAGGCACTCCAACTTCTAACTCAATCTTGTTGATTTGATCAATAATCACGTCAGTTGCTTCATCCTTTGAATGTAAGAGTAACACCTACGTGTATCTGGAATAGTCATCAACAATCACTAAGCCATAACGCTTTCTTGACATAGACGTGACATTGACTGGACAAAATAAATCCATGTGCAGAAGTTACAGTGGTTCAGTGATATCAGTCATTGTCTTCTTCTTGTGTGATGCCCTATTTGACTTTCCTTTCTCACATGCTTCACATAGTCCAACAGGGCTGAATTCTATCTCGAGCAAACCTCTCACCAATTCCCTCTCAACCAAAGAATTCATGGTCTTGAATTTTAAGTGGGAGAGCTTCTTATGCCATAACCAACTTTCATCTGCAGAAGTTTTACCGTAAAAACACAATACTTGACTGTCTTCAGCAGAATTCCAGTCAACTGCGAAAAAATCACCCTTTCTCACTCCATTGAGAGTAAGCTTCTGATTTTTCTGATTAGATATCAAGCACTTCTCCTTCTTGAACAATACTTCACATCTTGTCAAGGAATTGACTGATACTGAGAAGATTGTGCATAAGACTTTCAACTAGAGATATTTCTTCAATAATGACATTGTCAATTTCCAAATAACCATATCCCATTGTATAACCCTTGTTGTCATCTCCACAGGTAACCACCGGGCCAGCTTTTTAAACCACCTTTGATAGAATGGCTCCATCTCCAGATATATGCCTTGAACATCCACTGTTCAAAATCCACATGACCTTCTTTTGCTTAACCCCCTGTATACAAAGGAGATTAAGTTTTCTTTGGTACCCAAAGCAAGTTGGGTCCAGGGGACTTAGAAGCATTTGAATATTTGACATGTTTCTTCATAACATTAACAGACTTAACATTTTTTGCATTATCATTGACTGAATCCCTGTCACTTTCAGAAGCACCAACAGAGTTGCTCTTGGGCTTGGTGACAGATGCCATCTTCCTAACTTTAGGAGGGCTTACAGTATTTGATATACCATAATTCTTATGAGCATGCTTATCATGATTATGAGATGTATTATGTGAATGTGTGGAATCAAGATAAGTGTTCATGAAAGGGATAACACATGGGATGCAAACAGATTTTTTACACTTAGGAGATTTAGACATGTTAGGCATGTTATTAACATAAGCATTTTTAACATTGTCTACTTTAACCTTTCTACAAGCATGAGTAAGGTGTCCAGCAGAGCCATAGTTGTTACATAACTTCCTAGGGCCATTAACTCATATCCTGCCATTTCTGTTTTTACTTCTTTTAGTCTATGAAGTAAAACTTAGTCCAACATTAGAATATTCACTTTTACTAGTTACCAGCTCAGGTTTATTTGCCTTTTGTTTCTTTAAATTCTCAAGATCCTCAAGAAGCAATTCATGATGAATAAAGAGATTCTCCTTATCAAAGTTTCTTAGCATTTTTAAGAACATGTGGTGTACCTGGTGGATTATTAACTTTTTCTACGTATTCTTCCACTACATGTTTCTTACTAGATTATCTAAGCTCGTCATAATCTAGTCAAATTCCAAGTTTACCACTAACAACCTGACTAGATATAAGTTCATTTGCAAGATTAGCAAAATTAGTAAAAGTATGCAACTTATTCTCTAATTCTTTTATCTTTTTTTGAAGTTCCGTCTCAGTCTCAACATGTTTCTTATTCTTAAGTTCAAAATAATGATTATCATGCTTGAGATTTTCTAGAGCGACACTGGTAAGAACTAACTTATCATTTTCTTCCGTAAGCTTTTTCAGTTCTTCCTTTAAGTCAACTACAGTTGTTTCAGAACATCTTAAAGTAGTGTAACAACTCATATAATTTATTCTTAAGGCATTATAGGTTTTCAGCAGATAAAGCACGTATAGTTGGAAATGATACTTGTGGAAAAGAATCTGTTATAAGAGCTAAATTTCCATATTCCTCTTCTTCATCATCTGTGTCATCCCAGATTTTACCTTCAGCTATGTAAGATTTAAATGGATACTTCTTTGAACTTTCAGATTCTTTCTTCTGATAGGTCTTTCCCTTTTCCTTAGCTTGTTGGGACTTCCAGCATTCACTAGAAAAGTGTCCGACCTCATCACAATTAAAACATCTGAACTTTCTCCTATTAACCATTCATGTCTTGTATCCAAATTCCAAAGATGAACTAGACCTCTGTCCTCTGCTGTTGTTTCCCGAACCCTTATATCCATGCTTTCTTCTGAATCTTAGATTACTGAACATTCCAGCTAGATTGGCCATAGTAGGACCTCTTAGATTTTGTAGCTCTTCCATTGTGTAATATTCACTTGGATCACCAGAGAGATTTCCATCATCCATCTCAGCTTCAAAGAGCATATCAGCTTTAGACTTTGACTTTTCCACTATCAGATCCAGCTCCTTGTGATCACTTGCAATAAGAGCAGTTGTCTTCAACAATTCAGAGTTTTTCCTGTCCACTCTACCATCACCATAGATGATTTTTCTTTGTTCCTGCTCCATCTCATGAGTTTTCATCTTCCCATATAATTTATCCAAAGACATAGTCTTGAAGTCCAAACACTCACGAACTGATGAAGCCTTACTGTCAAGATGGTGTGGCAAGGTAAACATGAATTTTCTGTTGATTTCCTTCTGAGGATAACTCTTTCCATAAATGCTCAACTCATTGATTAATTTATTTAGTCTTTCAAATACTTGA
Organism: Anethum foeniculum; assembly: GCA_003724115.2. Lineage (NCBI taxonomy): Eukaryota > Viridiplantae > Streptophyta > Magnoliopsida > Apiales > Apiaceae > Anethum > Anethum foeniculum. The sequence continues at coordinate 17,233 of PHNY01272646.1, read as the reverse complement.
GTTATGCCTTCACCAAGAAGAGATTTAAATGCCTCACACGGAGTAGTCAAAATATCAAGTCGATTTTCCTTGACGTCCTCAATTCCTTCCATCAACAACTTTATGGTTTCCACATCTGCTTAGCACTATTACAGACCATAATTTAGTGGCTCATATCATCATCCATAGCATCCACCAAAATTAGTTGTAACCCTTCATCCAATCCAGCTAATTCTTTGTCCTTTGCAGTCCATTCAGCTTCAGGGCAAACGGATCTGATCTGTATATCGATCAACAAGCTCTGATACTAATTTTTAGGTCCATTGGTCAAATACAGAGGGGGATGAATGTATTTGTGTTCATTTTTCGAGTTTATGCAGTGGAATATGAAATTTTAAAACGAAAACATAAACACAAAGAGATCCGGGGTTAAATTCTTATATTACGAAAATAAACCTCGAAGGTTTTTCTTACAGCAAAGGATACAAAAGATTCAATGCAACCTATTATTCTAAAATAAAATAGCTCTTATTAATGATGAGCAATACAAATGAAGCGACTATTTTAATTGAGTGTATATATATAAGACTTAGTTGGTGTATCTCACAATAATTTAATCCACTTGATTTTCATGAAATAAATCTCTTAAATAAAGAGTATTAAATATTGTGCTACGATTATCAAAAGAGTAAGTCGTGATACGTACTAGAGATAAAGATCAGCTAGGAGAATTATAAGATGAAAGAAATAAATTCTTCTAAGAATATAGAAAATAGATCTAAAAATTTATTGATTTCTCTTGCTTCTTTAATGGCTTCTCTCTTGTAGATCTCTAACTCCTTGTATATATATTTTAGGATTGGAGGCTGCTCTCTTTTCTTGCTGATTGAGAAGGATTGAAGTGCTAAATTTATAGTGCTGAAACCCTGATTTTTAAGTTTGAAAGACTATCTGTAGAGCTTGTAAGACTATCCATTTGTACCGGTAAGACTACCGGTAAGACTACCATTGTACTAGCAAGACTATCGGCAATACCATCATGGAATCAGCAAGACTGTCAGCAATACTACTCCTGTGCTAGCAATACTATCGTCCAGACTATCAATTTGGCCTTTTAAGTCTATCGGTAAGACTACCAGATAGTCTTGCCAGCTCAAATTGATAGTATTTTCATTTATTTATTAAATAAAAATACTTTTCAATAGTTTTTTTGAGCCGTTTCTTCTCCTTTATCAATCCTATTTAATTTTAACAACTTAAAATTATTTAACCAATCAATTAACTTACTAAATAAATTAATTCTAATTGAATTAATTTATTTTTATAAGCTAAACAATTGATTTAATTAATTAAAAGAATTAAAACTAACTTTTTTTAATCCATCCATCCAAATAGAGCAATCCAAATCATATCACTTGATTACTTAACAATATTTGAAATGATAATACTTAGTTTCCCTTCACGGATCAATGACACATAGTGCAATAGTCTGATTCACAGACGACTAGTTCCGCTCTCAGGCCTTCGTATTATAAACTTTACAAACCATTGTTATTATAAACTTTACAAACCATTGTTAAGCTGAGCTCTTTACTAGTAAATCCACTGAAATATCCCGGTCTTCACCTGTATCAAAACAAACTTCTTCAAATACCCTTAACCATCTATTCCACTGATTGTTTGAACATATTAATGAACTTCTGACAGTGCTTTATCGAGGATTTCTTCACTATAGTCTGTCTTAATCCATGTATATACCAAATCTTCACCTTGAATGATTCCAGTGACTATAGCATTATTTGTAAATCCTGTTCTATGTTGAGTTATCAAACCAGACACTGTTGAGATAATATATTCAATTTCATTTTTTCTCAAAAATACCTCATATGTATATCATTACAAATATCAACATCAAGAGGAATGAACACTACACTAGACCTAATCTCAGGCATAATTGAAATTCAGAATCCAACTAATCACCCTACCGTTGCATCTTTGCCAGTGATCAAAGTAAGGAGATGTTTCACTAGGTATCTTAAACTTTCCAGTTTCAAATCCTAGTTTATTTTTAGTAGATAAAGCATGAGACATAGAGCGTTCTCATTCAATAAATTTTTTCCATTAAAGACTGCACTAACGAGAATCAAACATGGATGATCATATAGATGAATATAGAGTAGATGACTTGTTTCCAAACGGAATGATATTCATCTTCATCGGTGGTAGTATTTATTGTTTCTTTACTTCGATTAACATTTTCTACAAGAATAGCCATAAGTTTATCATAAACTTAAGAAAATTACAAAAATTTGCTTGTTTTGTATTGATTCGTGTTGAGTAATCACTCAAAAATTGCAGAAAATAGTAACAAGAATAGAAATAAGCAAAACAAATACGATTTATAATCGTTGATCGAAAGAGATTGTAGTTCTAATTACATATGGAATAAGAAAAGTTTCATTTTAAAGGCTTAATGGTGGAAATGTTGTAACAAAGTCAATTGAAGAAGATGACAATTGAATCTATTATAAATAGAGAAAGGTGCTTTCATACCGTTTAGAGAGAGAAGTTTGTGAGAAATTGTAAAATGAATTCATATCTCACAACAATATTTACAACGACGAAGAGTCACATCAAGGTGCCAAACCTTTATTTATAGAAGAGTAAGAAAGTAATGAAAATACTACGCCAACTTCTATTCAAAAACTAACTAAACTATATGTATAACTATGCTACAGCTATACTAACCATCAGTATAAGCTTAATAGTGCTGCTATACTAAAAACTAACTAAACTTTCGGTTTTAAAATTATTATCAATTTATATCTTTGGTTCAACTCAAATAATTTTGGACCACCCAATAAGTACTATTTAACCCAAAACGAATGAGGTGGATAGGAGCGGAAATGGGAATACAAGGCATATAAAATTGATGGAAAAAATAAATTTTTTTGTTAAGGAAACTATTTAAGGAATCGAACAAATGATATAACAGCTGAAAGAATGAATAATACAGCTTAAAAAATGTACAAATAATATATGCTCAGATCACTTATATATACATGTTATGCAATTAACTAGGGTCCCATTGGCGTGCATCCAGTAGGAATTGAACCAACGAATTCGCCAATTATAATCTGTATGACTATTTATCATTTTATCTAGTTCAACTGTTCAAGTATTGTTCTGTAGTTGTGTACTAGTCGATAATGAAAAGCAGCCTTCATTCTGTTTCTGTTGGTAGTTCAGAGCCCTGATCATTAAGAGTAATAACAGTACTGATTGGACCAGCCAGTTCAGGTTTTATCTCTTCTAGTTTCCGAAGAACTTCTTTGGCTTCTGGACGCGCAGCAGGTGAAGGATCCACACAATGCATGGCTAATTTCAAAGTGTAAAGCAGCTCGTCGTTTACGTCTGAGGTATCCCCCATAAGTTCCAAATCAAACACTTCATTAGTCCATTCTTCCTTCAGAATTGACGATACCCATTGTGGTAAATCAACACCATCTGTGCCTTCACTTGGAGATTTTCCTGTCAAGAGCTCCAATATGATCACCCCGACGCTGTAAACATCGCTTTTCATGGTGACATTCTTGAGCTTTGAGAGTTCCGGTGCACAATAACCTTGTGTACCAGCTGTGGCAATTACATTGATGTTCACAACAGTTGTCATGAGCCTTGAAAGGCCAACATCTGCAATGGAAGGATTGTTGTGCTCATCCAGCAGTATGTTGCTTGATGTAAGATTTCCATGAATTATGTTTTCTTCAGAATGAAGGAAACAAAGGCCTCTTGTTATTCCCATAGCAATGCTCATCCTTGTTGGCCAAGAGATCACAATGTCAGACCCTCGAGCTGCACAAAAGTTATATTTACATCAAACATTTGATAAAATTGAAGTTCACAATGATTTTTCAATTCTTGAAATGTGAAGAGTACTGAGATGGGAACTTAGTTATTTTATTAAACTGACCATGGAGAAAGGATGCAAGACTTCCATTAGACATATAATCGAAAACAAGAAGCTTCTCTCCTTTAGGTCCCATGTAATAGGCCCTGAGAGCCAATGTATTTTGGTGTCTAAGTTTCCCCAGTGCAACAACTTCAGTTTCAAATTCCTTCTGTCCCTTGGCAATTTTCTCTCTTAGCCTTTTCACAACCACTTGATTATTATCCTCCAAGGTCGCCTTGTAAGCCGTTCCATATGTACTCTTTCCTATTATGTCAGCAGTTGCAGATAGCAAATCATCTGCTGCAAACACAAATGGGCCATCAAAATGGACTAATTTACCACTGATATCACCAGATTCAATTGTGGTTCCCATTGCTGGAACTGACTTTGCATCAGCCAGGCCAGCTGTTTTACTATCTTTTGATTTACTCTTTTTTCTGATCAAGCAGCATCCCAATATGCAGCAAAAAACAAGTACGACAAGCAGGAGATCCCCAGCTGCTATAAGAATGATATCTTTGGTTTTATGTCCTTTGCTTTTTCGATAGTTCGAAGCCTGTGAGGAAGATGGAGATGGGGGAGAAGGGCATTGCGAAGTGGGGCTAAATCCACATAACTCAATGTTGCCGACAAAAGAAGTAGAATTAAACTTCTCTAGAAGCTTAGAGGGAACTTCCCCAGAGAGATTATTGTTGGAAACATCAAAAGAAGCGAGGTTTGGCAAATTGGAGATTGAGTTGGGAATTTCTCCACTGAAAATATTATCTGATAGATCAAGTTGCACAATGCTAGTCAAGTTTCCAATACTGGCTGGAACATCACCACCAAACTCATTGTTTTTCAGATTTAGGACTGTAAGATTTCGCAATATGGACACAACTTCTGGGATTTCATTTTTAAGGTGGTTGCCTTCTAAATTTAGTGAAACAAGCGCAGTGACATTTGAGAAACTAAAGGGAAAGCTTCCATTGATTGCATTGTTTGATAAATCTAAGAGTTGAAGCTTTGTTAGACTTCCTAAATCATCAGGTATGGTACCAACAATCTGGTTATGACTCAAACTGAGTTCTTTGAGACTATCCAATTTACTTAAAGAAGATGGTATATTTCCAGAAAGAAGATTGCGATCAAGGGTCAATGACTGAAGTTGGTAAGAATAATTTGTATTCAAACCCCAAGTGTCTGGTATAGAACCAGAAAGATTGTTGCTCTGTAGAGCAAGATAAGTGAGTGAAGGAAAATATGTGAAACTATTTGGGATTGAACCAGAAATTGCATTATAACTAAGATTAAGTCTATAAATCCTAGTAGAATTTACAAGACTGGGAGGAAGGGTACCAATGAGCTGATTATTACTGAGATCAAGATTTTGAAGAGAGATGCAGTTACCAATGGATGCAGGAACAAACCCCGATAAACGATTATTGAAGAGATGAACCCCTCTAAGATCTGGAAGAAAACCAAGAGAATTAGGCACTGGACCTCCAAGAAGATTGTCATGTATACTAAGCCTACGAAGCGCCTGAAGCTTCCCGATTTGTTCAGAAATTCTTCCTCCTAATCCTTTAAATGGAAGCTGAATTGCAATCACTTGACCATTAGCACACTTAATTCCTTGCCAAGTACCCGAACAAGCTCCATTTCTAGTGCCATTCCAGCTCCTCAAAGCACCTTTAAAATCTTTTAGTTCATGCTTGATGGCCTTGAGTGCTTGGTAGTCTTCTCGAGTTAAAATAACCCCATCACCCGACGATTTAGCTGAAACAAAACAAAAACATAAAATTGAAACAAAAAATATTACATGACATGCATAAGTCCAATTCTTGCTGTTGGCTGGAATACTCGGGAACATTTTTCGAAATAAGCAGTGTTAGTATTAAATGATTGAGGATGTGAATGATTTGCAATGAGTGATACTGAAAAGGATGTGATATTTCACAGCTTTTTCACTAGCATGTTCCGTAGTAGAAAACTACGGACCTGACAAATAGCATCTGAGAAATTTATAAGTATTGAGTATTTAGTATTACAGTAGTGAACCTTAAAGTGTTGAATGACAGACAGAGGGGGTTGTTTGTTTACGTTAATAGAACTAACGGCTACATTCACATCATAGTTTTTAATCAAAGGTCACATGTTATGGGACAGTCTCTTAACGGCTCCCTTTTTGGCGGGGTGCTGCATTCATTTGTTTCTTTTTAGTGTATTATATATCTTCTGTTTTATGAACCAAAAATTTAATTACATATCTTCCTTTTAAGCAATGGGAAAGAATATTATTTTATTTTTTTCATTACTTGGTTATTTCTTTTGCAAATTATTTATATACTAGTGAAAAATCGTGGGAAGCTTATTGGCTTTGAGTATCCATACTATTTCTTAAACTGTTCAGGTTGGCCGGATTAATTAGCCAGTCTACGTACAGACTTGTGAGATGAAAATCTTCCAAGTCCTCTGTTGACAAGATGATATTTAATACCACACGATTTTAGTCATTCCTCTTTTTAAGGGAATTCGAAAGACGAAAATTTGTGGGTAAAATCTTATTAGTTAGCGTTCATTTAGGATGCCCACACAAAATAAATAAATGTAATTTGGATTTTATTAGAAATTCTGAATTTGACGAAATAATATTTTTGGATAAATAAAAGATTCATTTGAAATTCAAGGCATTCAAATATTAATAAAAAAAAATATAATAATTTGAAATAACAATTCAAAATATGTTCATTATATTAAATGAAATGATAGTGTTCCCAATAAATTTATAGTGCATGAGTGTGAATTTTCATCCTTCCTTCTAACCCTTGACATATAAGGGGTTTAGTGCCTTCTCCCTCATCTTTTTCACATACCATATTTGCCTCGTTGAGTCTAAAAGCTCCCATCCCCTCTTCCTACTATTCCTAGAACAATCATCAAGGTTAAGAGATGAAATTATGGGCCATTTGATTTATCTTTAAAATATCTCACTTTTCACTTTTAAGTTTCTTTCCTCAATTTTAAGTAAAATAAACAAATTTTGCTATCAATCAAGATAATTTTATTAGTAATCTATAACTTATAATATATACCAAATAACAACTGTCAAAAGTGATAGTACATAATTAGACACAGACATGCTCCATGTGTAGCGGCATTTTCAGCTGCTTCTAATTCTGTATTGCTATAATATGACCAACAATTCAACATGGTTGTTGGCACAATTTCTCTAGCAGAAAAATAACACCACGGGTGAAAAAGATATACCATCTTTCACTGAATTGAAAAAGAAAGACATGATATTTCTGAGCTGGTTTCGCATGACTTGTTGCACCCCCTGTGAAGCTTAAAAATGGTTATATATTTAACAAACAGCTGCTCGTAATTTTTGGAACAAGAATGACCTTGCTAACTCACAAATGAAACCTGAAGAATTCTGCTTAAGCTTAGAAAGAATGAAGGTTCATCTATTTTTTAGTATATAGAATAAATTTGCTAACTCACAAATGAAAATTTTTGGCTCATCCAGACAACCAATGGAATAGAGATTGGAGAATGAAAAATACTGTGACAGGCTTATCGTTTAATTGCCCTTTGAAAAAGCAACGACATGTATATTTCTTTTTGATAGAACACAATGAGATCAAT
>PHNY01272634.1:1836-13316 GCA_003724115.2 Anethum foeniculum | reverse complement strand
TCTTCTTATTTCCATTCGCAATGAAAGAGGTTAGTCTGCTAAATTTGAATATTGGTACGTATTGTATTGCCTTCCTCTATAATTTTTAAAGGTTGTATATTTGTGTTCTTATTCTTTGTTAAGTGAAGAATTTTGATCATCTGAAACTTGATAATTTTAGTACATTACAGTCAGATGTCGGTAATAGCCGGAGGAAACTAAGGAAGTTGGACCAAGCAACGAAAGAGATTCCAGGTAATGTTAATTCGTTGATTAGTTGTTGTTGAAGTTGCATTTATAAATCTAAATGTTATGTTCCTATATACGATGCAGGTCTGTGTAATAAAGCTAATCCATTTGTTACTGGTACATCTCAGTCGCAGTCCACATACAAAACTACTTCCAATCAAAGTCATGCAATCGTCAGATGNTCTTCAATACGATCACCACTAGCAGATCTATCCAATATAACCTCTGCAAATTTCAATAATCATAGAACATTCAAAGACCAAGTGCAGACAACATATTGTCGAACGGGGAACACTTCTGTTTCTTCAGTAAGAGTACCACTAGGCGATATTTCGAACATTAGCAGGCCTAATGCTAAGAAAAAGAACCAGTCAACTTCTAAAGAACAGATGCCCAAAATAAGTTGTCCAACTGGTAAAACTTATGTTGTGAAGTACCGTTTTACATATATTTTAATTGGTCTGGCATTGTAAATCATATAACAATTCATGTTTCGGTGTGTGCAGGTGATACCCCTCCATTCTGTAGCTCTATCCAACATGGTAAGTTCTGGTTTGCTTATCTAAATAAATAGAAGAGTGCTACTTTTCACGATTATAGATAGATTTCATGTTTTTTCTTTGCAGGTACATTATATAAAGCTCCTAATTCTATGGATAGCCTTGTTTCTGATGTTTATGGCAGCACGAAAACCTTTAACCTGCACAGTACAGAAGTTAATATCTCATCAAAAGATAACGGATGGTTTACGTTGTATTATGTAGTATAATATACAATGTATAAATGTAAGTTATGAAGAATAAATTTCCCAAATTTGCAGATTTTGTAGCATTCTGTTTATCATATATGTTAATACATAGTATGCAATATAGATTCGTGCTTAATAAATAGCAGAGCTGGTGCACGAAAACAACGTAAGACAGGCCCAAATGTTGTTGGTTTGTCCAGGTGTATATCATTTGAACAGGATTGCCCAGACACTGAGAACAACAACACAGGTTATAGACATTCAAAGTATAATTAAACCATATAATTATGTTAATCAAATAAACACTTACACAACATAATGGTCAGATGTAGACTGTACCATGTCTCCTCAGCCTGAACATGATGATGCAGAACTGTTTTGGGACGACGGTATGCATTCCCGGTGAATTTATTATACTGTTCTTGATTAAAACTCAATATTGTCGATTCCAAAATGTTATGTCTGCAGATATTGATTTCGATGACACTATGCTTGAGGAATCTGTCATTAGTGATTATACAGGTTTCTTTATGAAGTAAAGTTTGTAATATTCATTTTTAATATTGAGAAGGAAATATTATTGACATAGAAATATTCCTTCCAAATTACAGCTTCTGAAGGATATGTTTCCTTAGGACCACCATATGTGGTGCTACTATGTGGAAGGAAGAGAGGGAAAATAAGCATGTGAAGAAAGGTCCACCAAAGTTCAGTGTTTTTTGTGCCCAAGGTCAAATTAAGCTTTCACCAACATCAATTACTCCTACGTATTTGGAGAATCTGTACAATCATCCCAACAAGGGTCCTGCTTTCAAACGTAACATACGTTTGTATAATTCAATGTCTATATTTACCTCAATGGGTGGTAAGGTGGACCACTCTGTTAATTGTGGAAGGGCTCCCTACATGTACCGTCTTAATGGACAAAATCATCATGCGTTTAGCTCTCTCATACCTGACAAAGGGGAGGATCCAATATTTTGTCAACTGTATATTTATGATACTGAGAATGAGATCAAAAACAGGATGAAATGGTTTAAAGTTGAGGATGGTCAGGGCGTGGATGTTAATGTTGTCGAAGGCTTAGTGCAAATATTAGATAACACAAAAGAATTGGTCAGAAAATTTCGTCAAGCCCGTGATCGTTTCAGAGATGAACCTGTAGAGGAACTGACAATCAGACTAAAGGTTCACCATTCGGAGAGCGGGCGATCGAATAACATAGGTCCTTCAGACGAGGTTGTTGGTGTTATGGTTGGCAATATAGATATAACTTGCGGTGATAGGGACATTATACTTGAAAAGACGAACAAAGATCTTGAACGGATATCCAGCGTCCATCCAAAGCTCATGTCACTGCAATAACCTCTATTGTTTCCGCTTGGTGAAGACGGTTACCATGATGAAATTCCGTATGTTGATTCTGAAACGCAGAGTAAGAAGAAGCGCAAAAGAATAACAATGAGGGAATACTATGCTTATAAACTCCAAGTTAGAAGGAATGAAGGTATTACATAAACAAATATGGTATTGTTGTAGTTACTCTGTTGAATAAGTTTGAACCAACTGAAACCGTACACTCATTTATTTTGCAGGGCAGCATATCCATTTAGGCTGTAGGTTGTATCAACAGTATGTGGTAGATGCATTCTCATGTCTTGAACAAGCACTTTTATGGTACATTACAAGAAAAAAAGGCCGACACAACGGTTTTTAACCGTTGTCTGATACCCCTCAATACCGTTGAGTATTGAGGCGCCGTCTGATACGCGTATCAGACAACAGTACCCATCTGTTGTCTGTTTGCATTGAAGACAACAGCAATTGCATAGAAAACGTTGTTCAAAGGTTGGTATAGACAACGGATCAAATATAACAAACCGTTGTAAGACTTCTAATTAGTCAAGTGTTTATTAGTTGAATATCAATTGTTTATCTTCTTTAACACAACGATTTCTGTAAAATGATTTGTTGTCCTTCTTTACTATGATCAACATCTTGTAAAACCAAATCCATTGTCTGAAATGAATGAACACAGCGGTTCTGTTGTCCAGAAGAATTGTGTGAATGCTTTTTCTACAATAGTTTAGTTTTACAAAACCATTGGCTGGAACATATTAACACATGTTTTTGACGCTGACAAAGTATTGTTAGAAAGCACATATTATTGACATTAGACAATGGTTTAGTAGATTAAAACTGCAATTTTATTTTCTACACACAATGGTTTGAAATTTTTTTCAACACTATACTAAATATTTTCATACAAATATATGAAATTTCTTAAATATAAATGTATAGAACTATACAAAAGACGGGGGAAATTCCAAAGATATTAGTAATTGACTATGACTACACTTTATGCAAGTCATCCCAAATAGTATTAAGATCTAAACTCTAGTTCTTCATGTATTCATATACTAGTAGTCTCCATGTATCTCCTCTGGCCAACCTCTTTTTCCAAGAATCATCTCATCAGTTCTGCAATGTGAGTTAAAATGTGGGTTAAAATATTGAAGTATTGACTAGCATGGGTTAATATGACTGCTAAAAAACTCTTAATAATTTTTCCAAATTAATTTTAATTCTATAAGGTTCGTTTTAACATTTATACAATACAATGGAATCTAAACTTTTAGGAATAAAAGTAGTCACGACTCTTTTTACACAAGTTTTGGCGAATGCTACAATCAGAATTTTTTGAGGATGCAACACCAGTGATAAATTCATAGCACTGTATATAACAACAGTGTCCAATGCTTAAATATGCATATAACAATACTGTCCAATTCTCAATCATGTATGCTCTCTGTAAATTCCTATGCAGTGGCATTTGTGAAAAACAAACTAAAGAACACATGGAATTGTTGAAGATTATTTTAGCCAGGTGAAGTCATAAATTAGAGACATATATAATTACACCCACGTGCATTCCAAAGCTACAGTTTAAATAAATACAACAGATAAGCTTTTAAAGAATAAGATATACACACATATGCATACAATTGGACTATTTGTTGCACCTCTTCCTATTTGTTACTCTTGAACTTCTGGTTGGTCATCCTGGAGTACTAATGGGACAAAGCGTAACTATAAGGGAAATATGTAACATTGTACAACCATTTTAAAAATGAAATAAAAACAAAAGCTACTAAGATTTTCTAGTGGTCGTTAACTATAAATTCAAACTGAAGAACCATGGAAGATAAATCCTTGAGAAGCATATTACATATAGATGACTATTGAAAACCAAATGGAGGGAACATGATTATAATGCACAATGACGAGGTTATGATAAAAACAAGTCATATCCAGTTCATAAACTATTAACATACAACTTTCAATATATGAAGATAGTATATTAACAAGTATAGAAGTATTTCTTAATATTTAAGGAATTCATCATCACCAATAAATGTAAACATTCCACAAAATGATAACATAAACCTATATAACAAATTAAAAATTAGGAAGACATTGTAATTATGTAACTTGAGAACTCTTCTTATAAATTCAGCTTACCACCAACAGCAACATCTTGGCGGTTAGCCACAACAGCACTGACCTGTCTTCTTCAGCTAGCAGCTGTAGATCTCATAATCCTCCAAGTTGTGACCTTCCTTGTCTTATCAGTCCATCATTTTTGTTACTTATTTTCTGCACAAATTTAGCCTCATCTTAGTAAATCTTAGTTTACATGTTAAATAGGAAAATATACTACATAATACAAAGATTACCTAATACCTATAGCTAAAAATATTCTTTTTATATGCTAATTAATATTAAAAAGAATGCATTGGTTTTTTCTGTTTACAAACTTAGTCAAAAAAATAGACAATAAAGCAATCAAAATTTATAGGGGAAAAAATTAAAAAATGTGCTATGTCTGAAGAAATCATTAAAAAAGGTCAATGAAATATGTGGTGCAGAGGGGAACTTAAGGCCATAAAACTATATTTTCCATCATTATATGACTAATAATCAGGTACATGGGGACTTTTTAGGGAGGATTGAAGACTTAAGCACCATTTTTCTTCCAAGGTTTGGGCACGCCAACAACTATAATAGTGATTATTATTATAAGAATACTAATAACATCGCACATCTATTTTCGAGAGTTCTTCTGCAGTTTCTTTGCTTTCTGAGGTGCAGTTGTCCCTGACTGGACATGGTCGACTGCATTCAAGACCTGGACGATATACCCATCAAACAAAACATAAAGAAAGGTATCCTGCCCTGCTACAATAAGGTTAATATGCAGAAATAATTTTTTCGATGTTATGTAACAGATCTCCTTGAGCCTCAACCAAGACCTCATCTACCAGAAAAAAAGATATAGAAATACACAAACAAACAATTATAATCAACAGAGAGAGAGAGAGATAGAAAGATTACAGTAAGAGGAGTGCGATGAAGGGCTTTATTCTGATTCATTGATGCCATATCCACGGAAGGGAAGATAGATAGAAGAAGAATGTATATACAGCTTGATGTGAATTACATGAAATTGAACCCTAGATTGGTCGATCTAGGGGGAGAGTGAAAGTAAGAGAGAGATAGAAAGAAAGGGGTTTTGTGTTTTGTGTTCGAACTTAAGTGTGCGTTTCAGGAGATAAAAGGGGGGAAACTAATTTTAACAAAGCGGGCGTGAAATGAAAAGAATGGGGAAATGAAATGTGAAGAGGGAAATGAATTAGACCAGAAAGTTTGATATATGAACGAGGAAATTTGGTAAAAATATTGTTACAGACTTGTAAAATATTAAAAATAAATTTAGGGAGTACTAATTTAGTAGATATCTCTTATAAATTTATGTAAGATTAATTTGGAATGTTGTAATTATTTTTTAACATAACTAAAATTAGTTATTTATTTGATTTTTTAATTCCTGTCGTGCGAATGCAATTTCGTGTTAATTGGGAACGAATCTCGTGTTAGGGACTGGTACTTTTTCTAGATTTTTCTATTACTGTCATACAAGTGTAATTTTTTTTGATAATTTTTTTCATATGACTAGAATTCATATATCTTAACATCTGTATGGTTGGATCGTTGAAAAAATCATCAAAAAAATTTATCTCGTTAATCGGGAACGGATTTCGCGTAATGGAGTATTTTTTACTAGATTTTTCTATTCCTGTCATACAAGTGTAATTTAAAAATTTGGGAAATTTTTTTCATATGACTAGAATCCATATATCTTAACATCCATATGTTGGATCGTCGAAAAAATCATCAAAAAATTTTATCTCTTTAATCGGGAATGAATCTCGTGTAATGGAATAGTACTTTTACTAAAATTTTCTATTCTTGTCAAGTGTAATTTTAAAATTTTTGATAATTTTTTTATATGACTAGAATCCATATATCTTAAAATCTGCAAGGTTGGATTGTTGAAAAAATTATCAAAAAAATTTATCTCATTAATCGGGAACGAATCTCGTGTTAGGGAGAAGTACTTTTACCAAATTTTTTTATTCCTATCATGCAAGTGTAATTTAAATTTTTTTGATAATTCTTTCATATGACTAGAAACCATACATCTTAACATACGTACGGTTGGATCGTTGAAAAAAAATCATCAAAAAATTTTATCTCATTAATTGGGAATGAATCTCGTTTATGGGAGTAGTATTTTTACTAGATTTTCTAATCCTTTCATGCAAGTGTAATTTGAATTTTTTTGATAATTATTTCATATGAATAAAATCCATATATCTTAACATCTGTACGGTTGGATCGTTGAAAAAACCATCAAAAAAATTTATCTCGTTGATCGGTAACGAATGTCGTATAAGGGAGTAGTACTTTTACAAGATTTTTCTAATCCTGTCATGTAAGTGTAATTTTAAAATTTTTGATAATTTTTTCATATGACTAGAATCGATATATCTTAATATCCGTACGGTTGGATCATCGAAAAAATCATTTAAAAAAATTATCTAGTTAATCGGGAACGAATCTCGTGTTAGGAAGTAGTACTTTTACTAGATTTTTCTATTCCTGTCATGCAAGTATAATTTGAAAATTTTTAATGATTTTTTCATATGACTAGATTTGGTATATCTTAACATCCGTACGGTTGGATCATCGAAAAAATTATTAATTTTTCTATAAATAATTTTAAAATTTTAAAAAATTAGAGTATATAAGACAAGCGTATTAAAGGTAAAACACATGTCTAAAGAATGTATAGAAAACACAACTAAACACTTGTCTCATTGAGACAATAGATTTAAACTGTTGTCGAACATACTGACAAACAATGTTATGAGAAACACTTGTGTGAATTATAATAAAATAATAATTTAATAAAACTATTTTAACAACAGTTTTTCAGTCCGTTGTATGATTTCTACTAAAACAATATTATTTTAAAACCATTGTCTAATATCTAACAACGATTATTCGGCCTATTGTATGAATTATACTAAAATAACAGTCTTGGGAAACAGTTGTCTAATATGTTACAACAATTAACATTTCCGTTGTATAAATTCTAATTACACAACAGTTTTTAAAAACTGTTGTGTGACCTCTGGATTTTTCAATATTTTTTTACAACGGTTCAAAAAACCGTTGTATAAACCTTGGATTGGACAATGGTTATTGGAGGGCAAAAAATAAATTATTGTTTGTCATTTTGGGACAACTGTTTTTTTTTCCAACTATTGTCTAATTAGTGTTATCTGATGCTGTTTTTCTTGTAGTGGTGGTTACGCACTCATCAAAGCATTTTGCGTAGCGACCTTTATAGTAGTGTTGCTATGAAATTTGTGAATGGTGTAACTGATACATCAAATATTGGTAAAGGCTTTATATTACCTTCTAATTGCATGGGTTCTAAACGATATTTGCAAGACAATTTTCAGGATGCACTTGCAAGATGTCGTTCGGTTGGACATCCTGACATTTTCCTAACAACGACGTGCAACCCCTTTGGGATGAAATATTAGAAATGATGAAAGTTCTACCGGGTTGTTGTCCCCAGGACTCTCATGATGTTACATGTGTCTTCCATACGAAGCTGGAGCAGTTATTAGATGATATTAAAAACAGGAATTTCTTTGGAACATGCATTAGAGGTAATTGGAAAAAACAGTTAACCGTTTAGTAGATACCATCTTTTTCTTACTTTAACTGAATTTACTATTTCTTTTAGTTCTGTATGTAGTCGAGTTTCAGAAAAGAGGTTTACCACATGTACATATGCTAATATGGCTTAATGCTGAATCTATGATGAATTTGACCTCTAATATCGACAAGTTTGTATCTGCTGCGCTGCCTGATCCTGATTCCAACCCCGTAGGGTATGCTGCTGTGAAGTTGTTGATGATACATGGTCCCTGTGGGTTGCAGAACACAAAATCACCATGTATGAACAAACTAAAATGCAGCAAGCACTTTCCGAAGAAGTGAGTTAGTTATTAGTTTTCGCTTATACTGAAAAATTTGATTAAATTAATACTTTCACCACTTTGGTTTTGTCCTCTTAAAAGGTACTATGCTGAAATGTACTTCGATCAATCTGGTTTTACTATATACAAGCGGCGTAATACTGGGATCACGGTCTGCAAATCAAAATGTGAACTTGACAATGGTTGGGTTGTTCCTTACAATAGGGACCTTCTGGTTAAATACCAATGCCATATGAACGTCGAAATATGTTGTCACGCCAGAAGTTTGAAATATTTATTCAAATACTGCCTCAAAGGTCATGATCGTGCTACTGTTGAATTTGCACCCGAAAATCACTTCAAGAAAAAGGTGATGAAGAAACGACAGATGATATCAATGCATATTTTGATGGGCAGTATATTTGTGCCAATGAAACAGCTTATAAAATTTTCCGATTTCCAATTCATTGTCATTCTATATCTGTTCTTTGAATGTCATTTCATTTGTCGGGAGAGAGGATATGTACCTTTCAGGAGTCTAAGTCACTTGAGAAAGTAATGCATCGTGAGAAGAATAGAAGGAGCCAGCTTGAAGCACTATTCATTCTTTAATAAGAATGATTGAAATGCCAGAAATACATGTACAATGAAATTCCCCAACACTATGTACGGAATGATATTGAAAAGATGTGGACTGTACGCAAGAAAGGCAGACAAATTGGTTGGTTACTCAATACCCACCATAGTGCTGAGGAGTTGTGGTATCTCCATCTTTTGCTTTGCAACATTCATGGTCCCACATCATTTGAATCGCTGAAGACCGTAGAAGGTATTACCGTACAAGACCTTTAAGGATGCGTGCAAGAAATGTGGATTACTAGACGATGACAATGAGTGGGACTGTGTTATTGAATATTGTGCAAAATCTGGATTCCCAAACCAGATTAGGCTTCTTTTTGTACATATAATAGTTGTTATGGATAAAAATTTAGAGTATATTTATTACGTATAATTAATACTAGGTTTGAGAGCTTCAAGCTTTAATGGTTGCGCTTGTGTTTCGTGGCTTAAATCGGCCCTCACAAGATGCCTAAGTATCTCCGTGTGTTTAGAGAATCAAGCCAAGACATAGTTCTGAGTTGAGGGGTCACACCCTTTATATAGGCGTTTGGGAGCCTTAGACTTAGGTTAGAATTGAGAGACTTAGTGTACAAGTCTTCAACTCTTATAGGACTTTGGAGTCCTAAAACGTAGGATTCTATTTCCTTATGGATTCAGGTTACTTGAAGGCTACTTCTTGTATAAGTAATTCCTTATTAGAACATATTTATTGAGCTGTTTAATTAGCCCCTTTATTAATAACGAAATAAATAATCAGAGTTTTGGGCTTCATTAATTGGGCCTCTTTATTGGACCAAACTAGGTCTAATTAATGCAACATTTATTATATCTCTATTGTTATTTTTGACCCATATCATTTGCCCCCAACTTCTAGGAAAACTTCTTGAGCTTTCGTGGAAGTTGAAACGGTCTTTTTCACGACTCGGGGGCGTTATTCATTCAAACCTTTATCTAGGATTTATTTATGTCCTACCCTAATACGGGGATACAATTCTTGCTTATCGGTTCTTCTCATGGGTTTCGTTTTAGCGCAAAGTGTGAAGCGACCTATATATTTACAACGATTTGCCTTATTTAAGACTTAGAAGGTATAATGGCCTTCCAATGAATTCGAAACTTTAGTAATTTTCTGTAAACATTTGTTCCTATCCCAGGAATTGTGTTTTTCTTCTTTTGGAAAACTTATATAAGTTCTCATATAATTTGTACAATTTACAACAAAAAGTTTAGGAGTTTTCTTGTACATGAAAGTATTTTTCTTAATTTTTAGAAATTTTTTCGTACCACCAGGATATTTCCATAATTTTTTAGGATTTTTTCCGTACCTTCAGGTATTTTCCTTAATATTTGATAATACATTAGGAATTTTTCCATACCTCCGGGTATTTTCCTTAAATTTTTAGGAATTTTGCCGTACCTCCGGATATTTTCCTTAAATTTTTAGGAATTTTCCATACCCTCAGGTATTTTTCCTAATATTTTAGAATTTTTTCTGTACCCTCAGGTATTTTTCTGTTCTCCCAAAATACTCAATAGTGCTCTCGAGCAATAAAATAATTTTTGTAAATCATTTTATATTTTTCTAAGCTTAAGAAACAAATTTTATAATTATTTCTAATTTTTCTAGCATTTTTCTAGAAATTTATAGGTCTTTTTCAAAACTTAAAATAAATTATGGAATCTCAATCCTTAAAGTTTTACAAAAATATTTTAACTTTTATAGATCTTTGTGTCATTCGACATTTTTCTAAAAATATTTTTGAATATTTTATCACAAAATATAAAATTAATGCAAACATGCATTCAGTTTTATTTTTTCGGGCCTAACAAGGATATTTTTGTAAATTAAAAAGTATCAGGGGTCTCTTTTCGTAAATTAAGAAACTTCAGGGACTTTCCTTAAATTTCAAAATTTTAAAGGCCATTTAGGTAAATTTTGAAATTTTAAGAGCCTTTTTGAAAATTTATAAAGTCCAGGGATTATTATTTTAATTCGTAAACTTAGAGGAATAATTTGCTAATAATACAAAATTCGGGTGGCCTTTTTGTAATTTGGCCACCCAAATTCCTTCCAGGGCGACCACGCCTCACTTGAGGTCGAAAAAGAGGATGTATTTGGTGTCTGGTCGAAACTCGGATAAAATTTTACCGGAATAAAATTTAATCCGGATAATAATAATAACTTGTATCATATAAATATTATTATTAAATAATAATATTCAGTTTTATTCAATTCTTAAATAATTTTGGCCTTAGAGGTGTCTCCCTTGGATAAAATTTTACCCGAATAAAATTCAATCCGGATAACAATAATTATTTTTTATTTAAATATTATTATAATATTAAATTTTATTCAATATTTGAATAGTTTTGACCCCAAATCAGGAGTGTCCCCCTCAGATAAAATTTTGTTCAAATGAAGTCCAACCCGGATTTTAATATTATTATAAACTAGGATATAAAGCCGCGCTACGCGCGGCACGAAA
>PHNY01272613.1:18072-28549 GCA_003724115.2 Anethum foeniculum | reverse complement strand
ATTCTGCAGTGTTAAAAGGGTCTGTCTCATTTAGAAACAGTCTGTCTCATTTGCAAAAGAGACTGTCCCATTTGTGAACAGTCTTACTATTACTGTAATTCGATTGTGCCTACGAATTTCAAGAATATGATATTTTACTAAATCAACCTGTATATTATAAGCATTGTTGCTGGGCTGATTTTCCAAGTGCCATTTGTGTGTGTGTCCTTGGTTGTTGGTCTCACTTGTTTGTGTGTGGGTCGGTGATGGGAGAGGCGACCTAAAATTAAAAGAGACAATACCCAAAAGAAATAATGCTATTAATTTCATATAAAGACTGCCGCTTCACTGTCTACTACAGTAAAACTCTGTAAATTAGTAACATAATCGAAATGGATAAATTTTATTAATTTATTAAAACTATTAATTAATAAAGGATGAATATATAATGTTTTTATTATGTTGAGATTAAAGATTTATATTAAAAATATGCATTATTCATAAATTATTAATTTATCGATTGTTAATATATTCTGAATTCACTATACTAGTAATATTTTTTAAAGATTTTCTGTCATGTAGGGTTTTTCTATCGCAAAATTATATATTTTTTTTACAATTTTTTTCGTCATATAAAGACAAATCAAATAAAATTTATTTAATTCTTATAATGTCCCGGTTCATTTTAACATGATATATATAATTATATAAACACTACATAGCGTTTGACCACTGACCAACCTGACGATTTTACCAGTTTTACGTTTTCTCCTGCTTGATTTTGCATATTCACCACTATAAGATTCAACTTCTGGAATTTTCGAGATTACAACTCGAACTTTTTTCATTTAAAATTTTGATTTCTTAATATTTGATCTCGAAATCCAGAAAAGGCTGATATTAAATTTTACGTCCCGATTTTTAGTAATTGAATTGGGTGCAAAAATTTTCACAAAATTAACATGTGTTAAACTTTGATTGCAATGTCCTATATTCACATAAATAACACTAATTAAAATATCTTACCTCATTTATCATGCGCAAAATTTTGTAAACAATGCTATGCATATAGCATAACTCTTAATAATATATCAAATGACTTAGTTTATAATATTCTGTCCGTCCCTCTTATTTCTTTACATTTCGAAGAGAGTGTCCGGTACGCATTTTAAGGTGCATATAAAATATAGTTCCGTAATTTTTTATTTTTTTAAATAAAAAATAAATATTTATAATTTTATTTAGAATTTTTTTAAAAAAAATGTAACTATACCTTATGCACCTTAAAATCAGATACTCTCTCCGATATCTAAAGAAATAAGGAGACCCAGGGACAATATAATATCATAAAAAAGATAAGAAAAAATGCGATGCCAATTCCAGACCTTCGTTACCAGTTTTGGCTATATGGAACAAAATGGAGATGGTCGGTAAGCTAGAGTACACAGTGTTACGAGAGCCTGGAGTTGTTATTATTGTTGTATTCGAAAAAATATTCTATATGAAATTTTAATCAACTGCTAGCTGCGCTGGTAAATTCGAAAGAGTGCTCTGTTGCTGGCTCTGTCTTTACATATATGTGTGCTCCAAACATTCCAGTTGATACATTCATCTTCAGTACTGCCATCATCTGTTGTTGTCGCTTTTATTGACTCAATTACGCCTTTCCATAGCTAGCTAGCATCTTCAAGCATGGTTTTCTGGCTACTGTTGTTATCTACATCACTCTAGCAGAACTCTGCAGAGGCTGAGCTTTTCTTCACGAACTTTTTTATATTTAAAGAAATTCAAGCTAACACGGTTGCGGTTACTTATACCACCATGATTAACGGTCTGGACATAATAGGTCATACTTCAATGGCCCTTTGGTTGTTTGGATTTATGAAGAACAACGATTGTCAACCTATACGAGTACTTGTAGCACAATCGTTGATTCTTTATGCAAGTGTTGGCTTGTCAGTGATGCTTAGAACCTCTATTCTGAACATCAAATGTTTGGACTTGCTCTTGAATCATTCGGGTGATCAGGTCCTATGCAACTCAAACAACTGGGAAGAGGTTAGTCGATTGCTTAAACAGATGATTAAGGCATGACACGAACATTATCTAATTGTCTGCCCTTTCAATAATACCGATTGATGCTTATTTCAAGGCTGGGAAATTGAACGATGCAAAGTGAAAAATTGAGATAATGAATACCAGTAATGTATATTCTGATATAGTGATATAGACACCTGCACTTCTCCCATGCAAGCATAATGTTTGCAAGGGTAAACTGATGGAGCGTTCATGACAATTGACAACGAAGAAGATAAAGCCCGATTCTTGTACACATGTATCCTTTTGCTACATCGGATTTGTAAGCTGGGTAAATCCTTAGAAGCATTGACCTTTTCTTTACAAGATTCAAGATCAAGGCCATAAGCCAAATAAAGTGGCATACAAAACAACCTTGATAGACGGTCTTGTGCAACCAGTATGTTGATAAATCACACTCTTTCTTTCACGAGATGAAATGCAATTCTTTAATTAGTGATAGTAACAGTCACAATATTATCTTTGAGATGTCTTCGGAAAAAGAAGTATAATGAACCATCTGAACTATTAGACAGCATTGTTGGTTGCGACTGCTCAGCAAATGCAATTACGACATTCATATTACTACAACAACTATCAGAAGCACATGATCTAACCCTCCATGCAATGTGTAAGTAGTACTTGCAATCAGGTATGCTACATTTGTTAATAGTTACTATTTTATTTTCCAATATTGAAAACTCGAGTAAGATAAAAGGTTCAGTTCTAGCTAATTTCCCCATGTGTGAATCCTGCAAATTACTATGCAAATTAGGTACCACATCTGGTCTCCGGATACAAATTATAGCTTTCAAGGGTTATGTTCCGCAATATGGCTGTTGCTTGATTGCTTTTTGTCACCATGTTACCAGATCAAAATTACTTTATCTTATATGAGATCAATATTTTAAAACTCTAGCCTCACCTGGGATCAAATTTTTCAGAACCCTAATCTCTCTTGCTCGTTTTAACTCGTTTGTTATGTTAAAGGTCTTACCACTGCTTTTATGGTGTCCAGTCAGGGGGAAATGAACATGTACATAGCCCTTGCGTTGTCCATTAGTAGTATATAATAGTAATTAGAATAAAAGTTTCTCTTCTAAGTAATTAGGGTGAAAGACACATATAACCTGTTTTGCTTCCAACTAACAAAAATAGTCGGTTATGATTTGGTGGCCAACTTTAACCGATTGATTACGCAATTGGCAGTAGAGTAAACACTAATATGCATTTGATAGTAGTGTAACTTGTTTAACTTCATTTTTTTTTTATTTTTTCTAAAACTAATTACGCATTCTAAGATGGAGTATATCAATATAAATAGCATTTATTACGCATTTTCCATTTATGTAACATGTGTAATTTTTTTTTCCTAACAGCTTACGCATTTCCATTTTCTAATGGAGTATTCCCGTAAACGACACCTAGTCGTTGGGTCTTTTATTTAATTTTTAATATTTTTAAAACTTAGATGGAAAATTTTGGAACTCTAAAATATTAAAAATTGTAAAATTGCGATCTAATATTAAATTAGATTTGGTTCCAGGGTTTAGGGCCTCCCAAAATCCCATATTAAATTAGGGTTTGGGCTCTAGGGTTTCCCTAGACCTAAATCGATGTATTTTTTATTAATTTATTTTTAAATGTTTCTAAAACCCAAAAGAGGATTGGTGGACCCTAAAATGTTAAAAATTGTTAAAATAATTGTGTATTTTATTCAATTTTTTAATATTTCTAAAACCCCAAAATGGATGATTGAACCCTAAAAAATTAAAAATTATTAAATTAAAGTATAATTTTAAATTTAAAAATAATCGAATAACATTAAGTAGTATTTCCGACCTCAATTAAATGACACATAATAAATTATTCTAACAATTAATCAACGAGATGTTTATTTGTGAGATGATAACTAGTAGCATAGTTGTGAGCCTTAATTTGGGAAGAGAACAAGACACCAGCACAGACATTCACATCTGATGTGAATCGACTAGTTCATTTTTTATTCAGAGTAATAGGGATCCATGAACTTCAACACGCAGGGAAACCGACTGTCTGAAAATATGAGTTACGCATTTGCTGACCCTGTATTAGATCGTCTATAGTTGGCCAATTATTCAAAAGTCGTCATTCCTGTTCATTATCTTTAAAAAAGAGTTAATTTTGTCAATTTTTCAAGTAATTACCAGTAGCTCGAAACCTTCGGAGGAAGGCCTAGGGTGGAAAAACTGGACCCAATTCTCACCCGGACTAATATGTCGTTCTAAAATTTTAAAATATCCCGCTCTAAAATCTTAAAATATCCCAACAAAAATGATTATTTCTTTTCAATTTTTAGAATACAAAATTTTACATGACAAATATAAATATACGAGTCCGGATCTTCTGTCCCCTAATATGTCTATTATTTTTTTATTAGTCTATTTTTTATATTTCACTTGATCAAATAACTGACACGGGACATATTTAATCATATAAATTAAATAACCAACCAATAGAAATTAAGGAAACATATAGGGGACATGGAAGGGGCATAAGATCAGGACTCTAAATGTACATTTTTAAGAGGACAGAAAAAGTCACATACTCCCTCCGTCCCCTTCAATAGTCTACGTGCACTGTTTACACGCATTTTGAGACTCTGATAAAGTTTAGTTTTATAATCTTTTTAAAATTTCTTTTTTTCTGAATAAAAGTTTAAACATTAAACTTTTATTCAGAAAAGAAATTTTTTTTAAAAAAATTATGGAACTATACTTTAAGTGAGGCTTAAAAAGCGTGCTAAAAAGTAATGCAGAGAATTGAATGAATAGGAAGTATATTTTATCAAAACTTAAGATTCAATGACTTGGCACCAACACCACGGCATAAGCAGGCCTAGGCTCGAGACAAGGAAGGGCACCTAGGTTGATCAGTGGGTGGGAAACCGATTCTTGTGATCTTGTCTACTTGCTTCAGCCTAATTTGGATCTAAATCCCATACTTGCTTCAGCCTAATTTGGATCTAAATCCCATACATACGAATAGTATAAAAATGTCATGCACCTGTAAAAATCACTGTAACTAGTAATCTTACGGAAGGAACAGTATACTTCTTTATTATTTTTTAGTTATTATGTAAAAAGTAAATAAATTAAACCTTCAATCTATGTAAAGAAGTAGAAAAGTTTGAAATTCGTTAGATATATCCCATGATAACCTTTAATATTTTATTTGCATGAAATTTGTTCTTGTTATAGTGTTTTAATTATGAAACTTGTATTTTAAATGAGATTTTCAAAATAATTACGTTTATTAAAATAAATTTATTATAAAAATAAATTTATATTACCAAGATATAGATATATATCATAAATAAATTTGTATATTTAAGAATCAAAATTTGAGCACTCGCAATTAATATCAAACTGATTACTTATCAACCCTGTTGTAATTCGGAATCGGGACCAGCGAACCGGTTTCGAGTCGAGCATAATACGAGCTAAGACGAGCTAAGGTAAATCGAGCCGAGCCGAATCGTTTAACTAATTGAGTTTAAATCTCTGTCCGAACTTGACTTATTTAATTTCATGAGTCGAGTAGAGGCTAAACGAGCCGGTATTAACAAGTCGGACTAGTCAACTTGTTTAATTTTACACTTACTTGAGCGTAAACCTCTCTCTACCCATACTCATCTTGTTTAATTTCACGAGCCGAGTCGGCTCGTTTTAGTAACCACTTCACAAACTCGGCTTGTTTAACTAAGCCGAGTCAAGTCTAATTAAACGATCGAGCCAGGTGAGTTTGCAAGCCGCCCGGTCCGAATTAAAGCTCTACTTATTAAAAATTTTAAATTTTGAAATAACACAGTACCATGTAAATCGTTGATAAATCGGTAAAAAATATTTGACAAATTTAATAAATTATCAATAAATTATTTAATTTTTTAAAAATCATTCGACAAGCCGCAACTATATCTCAAATGATTAATTCTGAAATATGAAACTATGCCTAATACAGCTAAAACACTTGTACTCAACAAAGTAAAAACCATTGACAAACAAAAAAACAAATTAAAAACCCAATTTGATATCGTAACTCAATATACAGCCATACAAAAAAACACTAAAATATACAATCCGCCCACTTGCCTAATGCCTAATGCCTAATATCGACTTCCCCCAACTTCACACCCTCTTCTTGTTCGGACCACTGCCACGTGTCAAAAATCATACGTGGACAAATAAAAACACAGTAACAGATCGTATCTATACACCCATTCTCTCCGCCACAAGTTTCATCTTTCAACTAGACTCCTTGTTTTGATTTCCTTGCCACGTGTCCTTCATTTATACATACAATATACTTACATTTTTCCTCATTAAACAAATAATAATAATCACCCCCCACTTGATTTTCACTGCTTTTTTCAACTTTTTCTCTAGATTTGTCTCTGGTTTTGCATTCAAATTGGGTTTTTGAAGCTGATTTAAGGGTCTAAATCTTGTTGTTTCAGTTGGGTTGTTGATTTTCTGGTGAGTTTATTGTTGTAGTTCTTGAAAAATGTTAAAAATGGTAACTTTAGCTGATATTTTGTGTGGTTTTGTGTGTTTGTGTGATGTAGTGGTGGGAAAGTGAAAAAGATTGAATCTTTGAGTTGGGTTCTTGATTTTGTGGTGAGTTCATTAGTATCATCCTTGTAAAATCTTGACTTTAGCTGAGCTTTTATGTATTTTTGTGTGATATTTAGATGGGAAAGTGAAAAAAGATTGAATCTTTGAGTTGGGTTCTTGATTTTGGGGTGAGTTTATTAGTATCATCCTTTTAAAATCACAACTTTAGCTGATTTTTTAATGTGTTTGTGTGTGAAATCGTGATGGGAAGGTGAAAAAGATTGAATCTTTGAGTTGGGTTATTGGTTTTCTTTTGATTTCATAAGTATTGTCCTTGTAAAAATCATGACTTTAGCTGATTTTTTAATGTGTTTGTGTGTGAAATTGTGATGGGAAAGTAAAAAGATTGAATCTTTGAGTGGGTTCTTGATTTTGTGTGAGTTTATTAGTATCATCTTGTAAAAATCATAACTTTAGCTGAGCTTTTATGTATTTTTGTGTGATATGTTGATGGGTTAGTGAAAAAGGTTGAATCTTTGAGTTGGGTTTTTGATTGTATTGGTGATTTTATTAGTATAATCCTTGTAAAATCTTAAGTTCAGCTGATTTTTTTTTAATGTTTTCTGATATATTTTTGTGTGATTTTGTTATATATGTTAGTGATAAAGTAATTGGGAAGTAAAAAAGACAGAATCTTTGAGGTGGGTTTTACCTTTTAATTCGATTTTGCAATGAATTTTATTATTTGTTTAGATTAAGATTCATGTTATGTTTAGTCAATGAAGGGGTGCTATAGATTTCTTTTTCTTTTTTTTTGTTTGATAATTTGCAGTAAAATTAGCTACAAATTTAATGTGATTTTTGATGAAGTGTTTTGGATTAGTCATGCTAGATGTAATCTTGGATTGAAAGCCAATAAGGGTTTCATTTTTGTTATTATGTCGTCTATTTATACTATATGTACAGTTTTTGTTCTTTGTTGTTAGTCTATTTGTGATTTATAGTTCATTATGAAATGATTTGAATCTTGATTTTTGATTGTCTGTTGCTGTTTTTAATGACATGAATGAAGAAACGGGGAGGTTTTGTGCTTTTAGTATGACATCGGATGGGAGATGTGCTTTTGATTTAGGTGTTGGGTAAACAAAAGTGAAGGCATGTCAGACTCTAGTGTTTATGAGGTAGAATTCTTGCTTCAAGTTGAACTTAAATTTAGCATTAATGTAATCGTTTTTTTTTTGTTCAGGGTTTATAATGACATTTTGGGGAGTAGTAGTTAAAACTTTGGTATCTTCTTATCTGCTATATAAAGCCATGTAAAATCAGCACTTTTGATATCAAAAATTTGCAATTGGTGTTACAGCTTGGAGATATCATTTGGGATGAATTCACTCAGACGGAAGATCATACAGTGCCCTACCCTAAAACTGCAAATGAACATACTTCTCAGATTGATAATCATAAGAAATCTGGTTTCGACGTACTTGGCTTTTCAAATAACTCTGCTGACAGATATGCAGTGAACTGTGTTGGTCAGGAAAAAGGGAAAAGAGATATTTCGGCTGTAGATGTAGCAAAAGATGCAATGTTGGAGGACACACTGTCACACAAATCTGATAAAATGTTTTTTGGTTCCAAAAGTGATCATATAAAAGCGGCGACATCTTTTTCATCTGACAATGCTGGGGTGTCAAGTCATTGCTTAAGGAGTAACAATATTGATTCACTTGGTGAATCATGTCCAGATTATCCTAGCCTCAGTGGCAGTTGCACTGCAAATGATAGTAACTCTAATTTTCCATCAACCCGTATATCTGAAACAGGGAAGGATCTACTACGCTTTATTGATACTATTCATGAGGATAAAGACTCTAGCGATCTCTTGTACTACAATTGGCCCCATATAGAAAATTTTGAGGATGTTGACCGGATGTTTAGGTAGTTCTGATTTTTTTGCTAAGAGAGATTAAATTTCCTTAACTTCATCAGTGAATATTAATATTGATGATTTAGAATAATCATTTTGTCTTCAGAGGCTGTGATCCATCATTTGAGCTTGGGGGTGCTGGTAATGAAGCTGCAACAGAATGGTTTTCAGCATCAGGTGCTGTTGAAGGATCTGAAGATGCACCCAAGTCAAGATTAAACTTCTCGTGTCTTGATTCAAATGCTTTGAAAGACTTGACAGAAGATCTTGGAACTCCAAATCTGAAATATGAGGATCCTCTGATCAATTATTCAAGTAGTGAGAGTGCATCTTCTAGTTGCAAAGCTAGATCTCAGCTGTCCACATTTGACAAGCCTACCTCACTAAGCCGCTTTTCTTTTGAGAGCAGTCAAATTTCTGAAGACAAAGACCAGTTCCTTGAAAATCAGGTTAGTGAACTGCTGTGCAATTCTTGCATGGTCTGAGAACATAAATGTTAAGCTGGAACCAGGAAGCATCTCAGATTTTGTTTATATCTTCTTTCTATGTATGTTTCAGTATTCTCTTCCTGGCAGGAAAGCAATAATAAGTATGTTATATATGTTTAGCTTTCCGTAAAACAGTGTTCTCATAATAATACCCATATTATCTTCTATAAGCTTATCTGCAGTAGTCGTCTATTGTCAAAATTTTTAGCTGGGGTCATTACTAAATCTCTGTAAAAGGAGTCTTCACTAGTATAACTACACACAGATGTATTTTTAATGTACAGAAAAAGCAAAAGAAACAAAAAGAAGGGAAAAGAAAAGATCGGAATTTCGAAAATTCTAGCTCGTTGTGTCATACTGATGACCTGCAAAAGAAAGCCATACATCTACCTTGTGACGATAGTCATCATGACTTTTACTCCTCCAATGGCATCCAGAAGCAGCAAAATTTATGCTATAAGTCCATTGACAACATGAACAATAATTTTCATTCTGTGCAATCAGACTATCATCAACCTACAGAACAAACTACAGTTGATAGAATGCTATCCGGGATGCAGTCAGAAAATACAGATCAACCTTCTCTTTTCCAGAAGAATTTATCCCATGCATCAAACCAAATGCAGCGGTCTCATGACTTTTCATTCAAGGAAAATCATAGTGCACCTGACGATAGGCAAGGAAATCTACACAGCCACCAAGGATACCAGTGCTCTTTTGATAGCGACTTGAGAGATTTTGATTTTCCTTCAAACTGCAATCCAGCTTCAGTTCAAAATGGAAACTGGTTTAAAAATTATGGTGATGTGGAAGGAGTTGACTTAAAAATTCCTGCAGATATAAGTTCTTTAAATCTCCAGGAAAGCTCTTCAGCAAATATTGGGTTAAATGAGTTGTCCCTAGAAGTGACCAGTTTCCGCCAGCTCCAACAAGTCATGGAACAGGTATGTTGGTGTTCTAAGCACTGATAATGTTCTTTAGGATAAAGTTTTTAGCACCTAAAACTCATAGTAAAGACAAGCAAGTAAAAAAACTACTGTGTGGTATCTTCTGTTCTCCTTTGTGTGCTAAAAATTATACACTTTATACTAGTTTGCTATAAATTCATAATCAAACAGCTGTCCTCGAGCCATACAGATCCTCAAACTATCGTGGCACTTGAAATAGTTTACCCCAACTGTGCAATCTTCATATATAGGGATGGACACTTGGAGATTTCAGTTTTAGAGCTATTTTGTGATGCAGGACAAGGGTGGGTAAAGGGTTAAACAAGGGATAAACCTATCTCCGCAGAGAATCAGCAAGAAACACACAATAATCCGCAGATTCATCAATAAATAAAAGATTACAAGAGTTTATATAGATAATTAATTACTTGGGAGGCAACCAATTTTCTAAAACCAAATCCTTATAAG
>PHNY01272560.1:550-14296 GCA_003724115.2 Anethum foeniculum | reverse complement strand
TTTTAATGTAATCAAAGTACATTAATTCTCGTATAGAAATATAATGATTTCAAGTCTAAGGACCATTACATCATTATCACTGTGAGAATTACTTATGACACAACAGACATGTAGAATTTCATATTGGATCAATCCAGCACCATGTACATTTACATGTGCCTGAGTTTTCGACTTTAGTATCACTATACCTATGATCAATGAGATGTGATCATCAGTCAACAAACACACCAAACTTAATGCATTATTATTGTCCCTTAATAATAATACTCGACTAGGGACCTTTAGGAATATTGATGTTATTCTCATAATCTCATTTCTAAGTCACGTACTTAGAGATATAGAATGCATATCATATTTCAAGGACATTTATTAATCTAACATTTAATATCACAGTAAATTAAGAGTTAATAAATTATAAAAGGGAATAATCGATAGAACAAAAACTTTATAATTCAAATGTCTTATACTGTTAGGTCTCAAATATACTCTAGAGGGGGTGAATACAGTATAGAACAATCAAATCGAAATAAACAAGTAAAATGGTGAACAGTTTTTATATTGATGAATAAAAACTGTTACAATAGTATAAAGTACTCTCTCAAAGAATGTTCAAGTATTCTTGAGAGCTGCTAGGTTACACAGAATGATAAAACAATAATCGACACATATAGTGTTAACCTAATTTGTGTTTATATAATACACAGTTACACAATCTACTACTACTGATATGATTACATAAAAATGACTAGATAAAGATCATATCTAATAATTGATTGCTCATTTCCATATGTTGAGTAACTGACATATCCTTACAATCTTCAAGATCTTCAATTAGATAAATCATAACATAATTTACTGCTTCTATAGAGTCTGGCAAATAAATAATAATAATAAATACTGATATTAAACACTGATATCATTCTGTCAAACACTGATGATAAACTCTGATTTGCCTAAATGCTAAACACTGATCATCAAATTATCAAGATCAACTTGAGCATTGTTAGAGGTTGATAAAAGTTGTTCATCAGTATTTAAGCCTTCAATATAAGTAGTATCAGTGACTAAAGCTTCTTTTAGCTCCTCTTCCCATTCAGTACATTCAATGATTCTTCTTCTTTTTCTGCTGACTTGGAAATGAGCTTCTTCTTCTCTTTCTTCTTCTCTAAAATCCTCATCTGCTCCAATCCAGTCAGTGTCTGGTTTTGAAAAATTGGATCTACATAAACTTGAACAGATTTAGATGGAGGTTCATCAACCTTCTACTTCCCCTTATCTCTCGTTTCTGCTTGTAGAATAGCCTGAGATCTGGTCACAGGTCTATCAGACTTTATAGCTTCATTGATCACAATGTCTTTCTCCCTAGGCCTTTGTGTCCTTTTCTTCTTTTGAGAATTGTCATGGCTCTAGCAGCACTAGTATTTGAACTTGACTTTAAAAGTGCAAAATCAGCTTCCATCTGCTTGATCTGTTCTAAATCCATACCATCTTCCTGGAGAAGTCTTCTAGCTACAACTTCATCAACATCTATGATTTTCTGATCTCTGTAGTAGAGTATAGTTGATTTACCTTTAATTTCCATTATTTGCATAAACTGACTAGCTTCAGTACCAGCTTCTATCACCCTGTCAGCCTGGGCATCATCAACATTTGTTACCATCAGTGTTTGTTCTTCAGTTCTGACTTGAGTGGTAACAGTAGTCAGCTTATGTGTTCAGGTTTGAGTCCTTCCTCTTCCTTTACCACCAACTCCTCCACCTCTTGTTTTCACATCTTTAACAGCACCAACACCACTCTCACTAGCTCCAGCTCCCTTATAACTCCTGAGTGAATTTCCTCCCTTATTTCCACCATCAGCAATATCATCATCCTCTTTATTATCTTTGATGAAAGGAGTGCATTTAGATTTAGCAATTTTCTCCCCCTTTTTGTCATCAACAATAAAGAAGGATAGAAGAAGTTCGATTGAACTCTGTAGAGAATTCAGCTGGTCAGACATAGCATCCTGCTTTTATTCAATAGCTGTTTGTCTGTCAGTGATTGGCTTCAAAGCCTTCTTCAATGCAAGATCCTGATTTGACTTCACATCATCAAAAGCAAGCCTGAGCATATCTATTGCTTCCTTTGTCTCCACCTGATCAGCATGAATGGATTTAATCATTATTGTGGAGGCCTTAAGATGAGAAAGAATGGCAGGATCTTTGATAAACTTTTAAGATGTCCTCAAATGATCATGAGAAGCTTCATAAGTGAATGATTTATCTGCATCCTTCCATTTAAAAGTCCACTCATCTGATATATTCTTTTATGTTAAGGATCTGGAGTGGTTTCTTTGATGCTCCCTTTTCTCTTCCTCAATCATATCATCAGGAAAAATGATTTCATTTAAATCCTCACTTGAATGAAGTTGGACCTTTATAGTGCCAGATAAGGAGTCCACATCATCAGATACATCCTGTGCAACTTCAGCTTCAACATTAGGATTTATTTGATTTTCCTGTGCCACTTCTTCTAAAGCATCAGGGTTTAACTGTCCAAGATCAACTTCAACTGTGTGTGAGCCAATCTCAGACTCCACATCATTAGTTTCTACCAAATCAGCTTTTGTCGCCCCTTCTTCTTTAGCAACTACCTGAGGTCCTTCAGTGATTGATAGAAGTGTGTTCAAGTCTTCAGCAACAGCATAAGCATTCCTTCCTACTAAGAGTGCATCTTCCTCTACTGCTACTGTAGCTTCATTGTTTGTAGGAGAATTTGGAAGAGCTATATGTGTTGGACTTGCTGCATTAGAAATAGAGATTCCCATTACTACGTTGTCTTATTTTGCCATAGAAGGAAAACAAAAAGAATTAAACTACAGAGAAGTATCAGTGTTTATACCTGTAGGATTAGTATTAGCTTTTTGTGACCCAGGGTGTGTATTCTGTATTTGAACAGTCTGAAAATCAGAACATGTTCTTGGAGTACTCTAAGCACCTGCAAGTTAACACAATAAAAATCTTAGATCTCTATATTCTTTTAAAAAGTGGTCACACCACTCCTCACTTCTCTCATCTCATGACTTTCAATAGTCAGAGTTTACTCACTTGAGCTACTAAGCTCATTCCCTCATGTACCTCTCCTTTTTCCAGGTTAGGAGCATGTCTCTCTTAAAATTCTATTTTTCACTTAATCTTTTCTTACAACTCACAGAAAAGCTCAGAAAATTTTGTCCTATAGAAATAAGAGGTGGCTAAGAAGAGTGACCTTTAGTTACATAAACAGGGGTACCCACATAGTGGACTGTTCATGATCATCCGTCAGTATTTAAGAGAATATATAAAGAAACAGATAAATTCTGATACTACTATATCAGTAAATGTAAATGCTGATAAGAGATCAGAGTTTATACCTTGAGTCGTCTCTGTTGGTTGAACAGCTTCATTTGTAACCACTAATACTGGAGGGACTAGAAGGGCTTCAGAAATTTTGACTTGTGCAGCTCCTTCCACAGCAGAATGTACAGTCCCTGATGGATCTAGTACCAGTATTGATGCTTTCCCTTTGTCTGCTTCATCCTTTGTAAATGAAGGTTCTTGTGTGACAGGAAGTTCTGGGAGTGCTATATTCCTTTGAGATATAGGTTCTTGTGGCTCCCCTTCCTCATCTGAAGACTGAAAAGCTTCATGAATACCAGAAAGCCTGATTCCAGCAACCTTTTTCTTTGACCTTGACTTTAGCTTTATTTTCTGGAAACGAGCATCAGTATTTAAGTCTCCCATATCAGCAGTTGTTAAATTGTCTTCTTCAACCCTTTGAGCTGAAGGTTCTTGTGGGACTGGATCAATATTGGCTGCTACATCACTTTGAGATTCAAGTTCTTGTGGGCCTGACCCTTGCTGATAATGGTTTGGCTTAAACACCCTTCTTGCTCTTGCTCTTTCTATATCTGACATTGTGCTTCTGGTTTTACATGTCTTCTCAGGAGAAGAAGGATCAGTATTTAGTGTAGCACTTTCCTTATGACTCCCTGTGCTAGATCCTAAGAAGATGTCAGAGATTTTTTGTTGATGAAGTTCAGCTGATTTGAATAGCCTCCTTTTCTTGGGCTGAGAAGAACTCCGGTCAGGATGACCACCGGCTACTGCTACTTCATCAGTTTTTAGCTTTTTAAATTTTGATGACAAGACAT
Organism: Anethum foeniculum; assembly: GCA_003724115.2. Lineage (NCBI taxonomy): Eukaryota > Viridiplantae > Streptophyta > Magnoliopsida > Apiales > Apiaceae > Anethum > Anethum foeniculum. The sequence goes on along the minus strand of PHNY01272560.1, from coordinate 10,125 downwards.
CATTATCTTCTTCATCAGTATCTTCATTAATCAATATTCTCTTTGGCTGAGTGCCCTGTGTCCCACCTTGTGACCCCTTTGTCCTATCAGTATTTGATGGTTGCTTAGAAGTCCTTAGTCCTGAGTGCTGGGAAGCACTGAACTTTGCTAACTTCTTTTGTTTTATAACAGATGCCTTTTGAGAGGCACGTGAGGTGTGTTGTGTTTGTTGTGTTTGGGTCACTACTAGAAAAAAGCTAATAGACATCAGTTGAAAACCGATGTCTGAAAAAATTTACAACCGATGTCTTTGTAGGTGATGTTAAAGGGTACCCCTTTAATATCGGTTTTATACCGATGTGAAAGGGACCATACCACATCGTTTTCTTATAAAAATCGATGTCTATTTTTTAGTTTGATATTTTCATTCACATCTATCTTTTAAAAATTGTCATAATATGATATTCTTATCCATTTAAACATATGCTAGATAAAAGACTTTCAATAATTTTTGAGGTAAAAACGCTGTTATTATTACTTTTGACATCATTTTTTAAAGAAAACTGATGTCTTATTATTGTATTTACATCAGCCTTTTCAAAAAAACGATGTCTAATGTTCTAAAACTGATGTTATTACTAACATTAACATCAGTTTTTCTAAAAAAACTGATGTCTTTTTGTGATGTTTAACATCAGTGTAATGTATAAAACTAATGTATATTATCTATTTTTTACATTAGTTAATTTTAATATTTAATCAATTATATTAGAATTATAAAAGAATATAAATCCCCAAACATTTGCCAATAAAAGAATATCTACTCATTAGAACAGCTACAAACATTCAACATCAAACAAAAACAACCAAAACAAATATAAATCCCCAAACATATACAAATATCAATAAAAGAATAGCTACAAATATTATATAAAATATAAATTAACCAATTTAACATCAAATAAAATTATCATAAAATTAATGCTTACCAGTTGGGGCTTTCGAACACTACCAAAACACAAATCATATCTTGTAAAATTTAAAGGAATTCCTGTATAAAAAATAAACAAACTAAAAATTAGAAATTGAGATATTAATTGAATTAAAAATTAGGGTTCTCGGCCTAACAAACTCCTTCAAACATCAAAAATTAGAAAAAATAAATAAATAAACTAGGGTTTTTGATTTAAAAATCCCCAATTTGAAACTAAATCCAACTAAATTAGAATTTACATATAAATGCAAGGTTACATACTTACCAATTCAAGCTTTGTAGCTTCGAACAAATTGAATTGAGTTTCTAACATATACAGCCGAACAAACTGAGGTTCATTACAAATGAAGTCGATCGACCCAACGATTAGAGCTTCCTCCGAATTCAATTTTGAGTGTACTAGCTTTAGTTTGATGGCGTATGTGAGTCGAGATAGAGAGAGATGGGTGAGAATTAGGGTTTTTAGAAAGGGGTGACCTTCTGTGAGACAGAGTCTAGAAGGAGATGAAAGGGTATTTTTGTTTCTTGATTTTGAAAGTATCAGATCTATTCTAATCATGTTACATTTCTTTTATTGTTGATACGTTTTTGTTTTAATGTTTTAATGTGTAAAGTTGAAAAATGGGTGTAAAGTTGAAAATGGGGTGAGAGTTGAAAAAATTCTAAGGCAAAATGGAGGGATTTTTAAGAGGGAGCCGGAATATTTGGTTACAGGGGTAAAAAAAGGAACGCGGGGATTTGATTTTTCTTAATATGCTTACAACATCTGTTGTCCAAAAAAACTGATGTCTAAAAACACATTTTACATCGGTTGAAACAAAACCGATGTAAAAAACCCTTTTTACATCAGCTACAAGTAAAACGGATGTACTTGAAGTGATGTCTATTCTACTTTTTCTAGTAGTGGGTGGTGGAGCTGGGGTTAGGTGCAGGGGGTTGCCCTGTGGCTGCCTGTAGCATATCTCCTTGCAAATTCTACACACCATACACAGTAGGCGTAGCTGCAATTAGCACTTGCCTGAACTGTGCATGCACTCTAAATGGAGGCACTATGGCCTTCTTACCATCCCTGCTAACAAGGTCTTTGAAAGCCCTTTTATTTAGTTTAAAACAATCTATTCTATCAGCAGTTACTATTTCTACATTAGGAAAATAGTAACTAAATAAATGCTGACAAAACGTAGCATAATAAACAGTATTCCTATCAGCAGTTAATCTATCTCCTATGAATTTTAATATGACATTACCAAAGTCATAATGAGAGTCATAGATTAAGGAATACCCAATTTGCTAAGACATCTGGGGAAGTGCATCAAAGTTTATGCACTTGTTAGAGAAGGTCCTTGTAATGCATTCGAAGTAGAAATTCCACTCCTTCCTTAGTCCAATCCCTTTCAGTTGACCCAGCTTTTCCAAAGACCCTTCATAGCTAATAAGAGTGAAGAAACCTCTTATGGCTGTGTAACCAGTGAATATGGTCTATCCATCATGGTTGGGAAGATGAAGAGCTGCTCTAATAGTTGTTGGAGTAACAACTGCTTCTTCATCTTCATGTGAAAAGACTATACTGGGTATCCCATTATCACCACCATCATCAAAATTAGCAGATCTCCAGAACTCGAGAACCTGCCTTACAAAAATTACTGGTAGGTTTGCTAGAGTGAAACCCACTTCACTCGATCGAAGAAAGTCTTGAATTAGATGAAAATCACAATCGATTCCATCATTATCGAGTATGGCTGCGTAGTTGTTAGTAACAAACTCTGCTTTATCAAAAACAAACGCTTTGGTTGCCATTGATTTAGTGAATTGAAGAAATTAGAGATTAGGGTTTCAGAGTTTAGAGAGTTCAAACAGAGAATAGACAGAGAGAAACAAGAGAATAGATGCAGTTTTTGTAAAAGTGGATATGATATAAAATTTGAAAATCACTTTTATTTACCTCTCTTACCTTTACTGAACATGGGCACATGGGCTTAGACAGCTGTCAGTAGATAAGTGGCTGTAGCATAATTAGTGGAGCTGATAACTAGGCAATTATTAAACGTGCATAGTTAAACAAACTGATTACACATTACTTCACACAACATATGAACCATTTGTGCAAAAGCTAATCTAACACGTTTAATGAGCTGTCCAACATCAAATGATTATATTATTCATCTTATAAAAGTTAAATAAATTCAAATACTGAATTAAAATAAAATCTGACGACTATCAGTATTTGACTGTTGACTCATATCAGTGTTTACAAACACTGATATATCAAAAACTGCAGAGTTTAGTAAACAGTTTCTAATGAATATGGTTTTAGTATTTAACACAAATTCATAAATACTTAAGAAAAGATACCAACTCTGAGTTAAAATTTGCCTTAAACCTTTGCAGCTATTCTTCAATGTTTGAGAAATGACCAGTTATCATTCCCAGTTCATTCACCAATCTTATAAAGGTAGCTTCACTTAATGGTTTGGTGAATAGATCTACTAATTGTTGGTCTATAGGCACAAAGTGCAGTTCCACTGTCCCTTCCATTACATGTTCTCTAATGAAATGATATCTGATACTGATGTGCTTTGTCATTGATGGTTGTACTGGATTTCCTGTCATTGCAATATCACTTTGATTATCATAATATATAGGAATTTTAGAATATTCAAACCCATAATCCAGCAATTGATTCTTCATCCAAAGAATCTGTGCATAACAGCTTCCTGTAGTAATGTGTTCAACTTCTGCAGTGGAAGTTGAAATTGATTTATGTTTCTTGCTAAACCGAGAAACCAGTCTGCCTCCAAGAAATTGGCAGCTTCCACTTGTGCTTTTCTTGTCTATTTTACATCATGCAACATCAGCATCTGAGTAACCTATTAGCTTGAAGTCTGAGTCTCTACGATACCATAATCCTAGATTCATAGTTCCTTTGATATATTTGAAGATTCTCTTCACAGCTATTAGGTGAGGTTCCCTTGGATCAGCTTGAAACCTTGCACAGAGACAGGTAGCATACATGATATTTGGTCTACTTGCAGTTAGATAGAGTAGAGAGTCAATCATCCCCCTGTAACTGGTTATATGTTGCGTAAAATACTGATGTGCAAGTGTACACAATCGTAAACAAGTAATACAGTAGTAAATACCAAATATCGTTCCTCAATGACTGTCTTAATTGTATAAATCGCAATTAATATCAAACAATTCAGTTATAGAACACATTAATGAGTTTTGGTTTTTCTAATTAAACTAATTAATTAACAATTAAATTAACTAACTAATACTATTCTAGCAAAGAGGTTTTGGATTAAGATATGAAAAGCTGAGTCAAGATAATTACTTCCCCCTAATATGTTCATGTCGGTAATAAAGTAGTGTAATACTATAGCAAGATCACAGTTCACTAACTTGAAATTCAACGATTATAGGTTTCTCTCGAAATCACTATGGTATAGATTCTGTAATTAAACTAACATATGTCTATGCCCAATTTAACTTCCAGAATACAATTAAGCACCAATTTCACATGGTTATGGAAGATAACAATATATGTCTATACCGTAACAATATTATAATCAAAAGATATAAGCATGGACCATTTAAGTATTGTGTCAATTAACTATAACCCTCTCAGTATTATAATTAACTCGTTAACACACTAGAGTTGATCAGACAATAGCAAGTATTAGCATGAAAATCACTTGAATGAATAAACCGCAAACTGCATACAGTATTTCTTATCAAAACACCAACAATCCCATACTAGGGTTCCATAAAAATCCTAACTCATATAAGTTTAGTTCATATCAAATATCTTAAAACAATCACAAGATAACCAACACATGTTCATAAGAAGAGATATAAAAAAATAAGAAAAACAAAGCCAATTGAATGTCTTCAATGGCTGAATTCTTCTTCGTTTATTGTTTATTCTCCTCGTCCCTTGTGCAGCTACTTGTCTTTTGCCTCCTTATGTTAGATCTGATCTCTCTATTCTAATATATCTGATAATAGTCTTTTTAATGATTTAATACAAATACAAGGAGATTTTCCCAATTAGAATTGAATTCCATAAATAAGAAATTCGTAGTTGACTTTTTGACTCTGATTCTGGGCTGATTCGACTGGACCTTGAATTCAAGACCACTTCTGAAATAAAGCTCTTCTCATAAGCTTTCCGTGGGCTGTGGAATCGTTTGAATCGGACTTCTGGAACTCCATATATGGCCCAAACAGTATAGACTGCGCAAGCGGCCCATAAAATCCGATTTTAAATCAAATTAAACTCCAAATCAGATTTTTTAAACTCCCAGCCTTCCTTTATTATAACTCCTTGATACTTACATTTATATATTAATATTTATTAAATAAAAATCCAAATCGATGTAAAATAACCAAAATATAGGGACAAAATTAAGATATAATGCACGCTCATCATTATATCTACTGATGCTCCAGTGTTTAAGTCTAGTTTTGTGGCTTTGGCCATTGGAGTACTTGCAGTTGAGCTATCTTGCATTCCAAATATTTTAAGTAAATTTCTGGTCTATTTAGCTTGATTGATAAAGATGCCTTCATCACTCTGTTTGACTTGTAATCCCAGAAAATAACTCATTACCCTCATCATACTCATTTGATATCTTGACAACATAAGCTTAGAAAACTTCTGACATANGTTTGTCATTAGTAGAACCAAAAATGATATCATCAACATAAATCTGAACTAACAACAGTTCCTTACCATGATTTAGATAAAAGAGAGTTTTATCTATTGTACCTCTTTTGAAACCACTTTCTAGTAAAAACTGAGCACGTGTTTCATACCATGCTCTTGGAGCTTGTTTTAGTCCATAAAGTGCTTTATCCAATCTGTAGACATGATTTGGGTACTTAGGATCAATAAACCCTGGAGGTTGTTCAACATAAACTTCCTATTCAAGTTCACAATTAAGAAAATCACTCTTCACATCCATTTGAAAGACTTTAAACTTCATGTGAGCAGCATAGGCCAAAAAGATTCTAATGGCCTCTAGTCTTGCAACAGGAGCAAATGTCTCATCATAGTCAATACTTCCTGCTGAGAATACCCCTTTGCAACTAACCTTGCTTTTTTCATTGTAACAATGCCCTCACTATCAGTTTTGTTTCTGAAAATGACTTAGTACCAACAATAGATCTATTCTTTGATCTTGGTACTAGTGTTCATACTTTGTTTCTTTCAAATTCATTTAACTCCTCCTGCATTGCTGTGATCCAGTCAGCATCTTGAAGAGCTTCATCCACTTTCTTAGGTTCATTCAGAGATAGAAAANGATAGAGACACTCATTTTCAGTTGCAGTTCTTCTAGTCTGTACACCTTTATTAGGATCTCCAATAATTAAGTCAGGTGTATGTGACTTAGTCCATTTCCTAGCTTTAGGAAGTTGGCTTCTAGAACTGAAAGATTCTCCATGATCCAATGTGTCTTCTTGTTGATTTTCAATAGTACCTTCAGTATTCCCTGATGCTCCCACTGAACCAGTGCTTCCACTGTTATCAGAATTTGTTTCATCAGTATTTGAGGAATCAGGATTTGATAAACTTCCTTCTGATATCTCTTCAGTTGAGCTAGACTCTTGTGTGTTGTCATGTTGCTCCCCCTCAACATGTGCTTCATTATTTGAATGTTGATTACCACCGATAAATAATGGTATATCAGAGTCTATTGGAATATCAGTATTTGCACTATCAGGATTTGCAAAAATATCAGGATTTAGCTATTCAGAATATAGTACTTCATTTTCAAATCTAAGTTGATCATGATCATTAGCTTCTTCTAGACCTGTAACTTTCTTGTCATCAAAAGACACATGAATTGATTCCATGATCACCTTTGTTCTCAAGTTGTAAAATCTGAAAGCTTTTGTTGACAGTGGATAACCAAAAAAAATCCTTTCATCAGCTTTTAGATCAAATTTTGTTAGCTGTTTTGGATGAGTTTTGAGAATAAAACACTTAAAGCCAAATATGTGAAAGTACTTCAAATTTGGCTTCTTTTCCTTCACCATCTCAAATGATGTCTTTCCATGCTTGTTGATCAATGTAGAATATTGAGTGAAACAAGCAGCTTGCACTGCTTCTGCCCAAAAATAAGTTGGAAGCTTTGTTTCTTCCAGCATGGTTCTTGCAGCTTCTATGAGAGTTCTATTCTTTCTTTCAACAACTCCATTTTGTTGTGGAGTTCCAGGAGCTGAAAACTCCTGTTTTATTCCTTTTGACTTACAGAACTCTTCCATGATTGAATTCTTAAACTCAGTGCCACTGTCACTTCTCAAAATTTTCACAATATATTTTGATCCTTTTTCCAGTTCTCTAATATGATCAAGAAGAACAGATGAAGTTTCATCCTTTTTATGCAAAAAGTACACCCATGTATATCTTATATACTCATCAACAATGACAAGTGCGTATCTCTTCTTGGCTGTTGACATTACATTTACTGGACCAAAGAGATCAATCTGTAGTAGGTGATATGGCTCAAGAATTGAGGATACATTCTTACTCTCGAAAGAAGCTTTCCTTAGTTTGGCCTTCTGACAAGCATCACAGAGACCATCAGGAGTAAACTGTGCCTTTGGCAGTCCTCTAACAAGATCTTTCTTCACTAATTCATTGATGTTGTTGAAATTCAAGTGAGAAAGTCTTTTGCGCTAATTCCAGCTTTCTTCAATTGAAGATTTACTCAGAAGACAGATTTATGAACCATCAGTGTTTATAGAAAGCTTGGCTTCATAAATGTTACCATGTCTGTGACCTTTCAAAGCAATTTTTCCAGTTGAACTACTAACAATTTCACAGTGATCTTCATAAATGTCCACATGATAACCTCTGTCACAGATTTGACTCACACTGATCAAATTATTCTTGAGTCCTGCAACTAGAGCTACATTTTCTATGATGACCTTCCTAAGATTGATTTTGCCATATCCCAGAGTTTTTCCTGTGTTGTCATCTCCATAAGAAACACTTGGGCCAACTTTCTCCTTAAATTCTGATAGCAGGGATTTATTTCCAGTCATATGTCCTGAACATCCACTGTCGAAAACTAGAATATTTTTCATGTTACCCTGCAATCAGTAAAGCCACTAGTTAGAGTATTAAGGATCCAGACTTGCTTGGATCCTTTGGGCTTATTAAATTTGTTAAAATTTGCAGCAAAAGATTTTTTATCAGAATTTATGTTAACAGTCTTAATATCAGGAGTTACACATGCAGAATTAAATTTATTAATTTTCAAAGAGGATTTCAGTTCATAATAGTTGTAGTACAAACCGTGATACTTTTTACATATGTAAATGGAATGCCAAATGCTACTACAATGAAAACATGGATTCTGTGGCCTATATCTAACTGTCATATTCCTAAACTCTGATTTAGGTTTGACAGTTATGATATCCTTATTCTTCCGGCAATTCATAGAAATATGATTAGTACTACCACAGTTAAAACATGTTTTTCTAGGAGCATTAAGAATTGGTCTGTAATTATTCTCCTTATTTATTCCTTCATTTCCATTCATATTTTTTCTAGGCTCTATTTCCTTGTTTTTCTTTGTGATTTCTTTCAACTTATGCTTAAGTTGCTTCTGAGATATTAAACCAATATTTATTATCTTAGCTTTTACCTGTGTAGAGCTATCAGTATTTAAGCTAGGCTTAGTTCCTGATGTTGAACCTCTTTCATTTACTGATTTCACATTATCAGTATTTAAGTTAAACTTTACAGGTGTAAGCATAGACCTATCTCTTTTTATAACTCTGACNTTAATCTCAGCTTCATTTTCTTTAGGTTTCACATAACCTAATCCTGATTTCCAACAACCATTTTCAAGTATTTCCTGAGTTGTTCTTCCTGACTTTGTCCAAGTCCTGATTATTTCTCTTTCTTTTGCTAGTTCCTTTTTCAGATAAGCATGCTTTTTGAGTAATTCATGTTTAACATAAATAGCATCATCTCTTTCTTTTTGAACTTCTAGCATAAAGATTAACTTAGCTTCTAGGTGATCATTTCTTTTCTTAAGATCTTCATTTTCAATCTTAATTATTTCATTTTCTAGAGTTTGACCCCTAAAGCTAACATGCATACATTTAAGAAATTTTCTCAACTCAGAAATATCATCAGTATCAAAACCAAGAGTAGTTTGAGGTACCTTTTCTTCCAGAGGTGTAGAGTCATCAGTATTTGCTACCAATACATAGTTGAATTCTTCATCAGTATCTGAAGAATCAACCCATTCTGTCTTCCTTGTGATGAGAGCCTTACTTCTTTCAACTTTAGCCTTTCTGCACTCAGTTGCAAAATGTCCAATTTCATCACAGTTGTAGCATTTGATTTTAGACTTTTCAAATTTTACAGTTTTTGACTCTTTTCCATCTTCCTTACTGAAATTCCTTTTGTTAGAAGATGAGCCCCTGTTGGAAAATTTCTTTCCTTTTCTGAAGCCTTTGTACCCCATCTTTTTGAAACTTTTCATCATCAAAGCTGCTAGTTGCATCNATCTCTTTATCATCAGTGTCTCCATCAGTATCTGTGGATTTATCAGTATTTGAGTCATCAGCAGTATTTGAT